>JAAKBH010000474.1:0-262169 GCA_019776075.1 Amaranthus palmeri
ATGTACTTGTATGTTCTAGTAAACTTACATACCAAATTACTATTGCAAATGTACAAAATAATAAAACAGTAGTAAAAAATACATTGAAACAATTACAATTTCACCAAAACTAACATTTTCAAAAGATCCAGAAGCCATTGTAAGTAAGCATATTCAATCAAAGATCATATTTTGGAAAAAAAAAAAAAAACTCAGTTTAAGTACGTGGTTGAATGTTTAAGTGAACGAAATTTCCAAAATAATACATCCTAAGCACAAAATCAATAAAATAGCAGCACAAATTACATTGAAACAATTAAAATTCCATCAAAAATAATGTTTTGGAAATAACCAGAGGCCATTTTTACTATTACCTATATGTAAACAAAACATACACAAAAATAGAGGAAGTTCCATTATAAGTAAGCAAATTCAATCAAAGATCAAATTTGAAAACACATTTGAGCAGATTTCAACAAACCATCACATAATACCGATCGGAAACAAATTATCCAATTCAAAAAGAGACTGGCTTATGCAGAAAGAAATTGGGAGATCCAACAATGATTCCAGTCGCAAGCATATAACATTACTTATTCAGACTCATAGTGCAGGCCATATCGCATTACATTTGCGCCGAACCGATATAGACTTAAAAATAGACACAAATACATTCCAAGAGAACAAAAACAAAATCAAAGAGAACAATAGCAGAAACAAAAGACCCAATACAAATTTATAAATGTAGTCTGCAGAATTATAGAAACAATAGTTGTATGTCAGTACCTAGAACAACTTTCAACCTGATTTCAAACAAAACAATGAAAAAAATCAAAAACTCACGAAAAATCCCAAAAGAGACAAAGAACAATGAAAGAAATATCGAAATCAACACAGTACGTAAACTCATTTTGAAACAATTTATAAGAAACCTTAAAATGTAGGATAAAACGTGCAAAAAATGATAATAAATGGAGATAAAAAAACATATCAGTCCCAAGCATATAACATTAGTCTATTATTCCACCAAAATTTTACCACGAACCTGATAAGCTGAAGTGATCAATGTAGAATATTAATCGTTAACAATCCAAACTATGAATGAAACAATCAAAGTCATCTAATTCAATCAATGTACTCCAATTAAAACGGACCCCAGATTATAGGATTCAAATTTATCAGCAATAGTATATTGACTACTAATTAACACCTACACGACATTTCATTACCCCATTCAGTAAGCGACTTGCTCCAATATGAGCTAATTAGATACAACGAACAAGAAGAATCATCAACAAAAACCAAAGTTGACAATGTTGAGTCATTAAAATTGCAAAAGAAGTCACACCACATGTCCAGTAAGCAAGAACAGAATCAAAGAAACATAATGGACAAGGGAAGGAAAGCAAAGAATCAAGATTAATGGTGAAAGACTATTACATGATGAGATCTTCAGCGTACAAAATGCTATAGCGATGAAATCCCTCTGCGGGGTCGAACCACAAGGTGCATCTTTCTTCTCTTCCTATATCCGTGCTTCCATTCCCATATACATTGGTCTGAACCTTCCATTCTTTGCCTCGGATGAACCCTACGAACTCGAAATCGAGTTCATCTTGAGTTTTTTAATACATATCACCATTAGACATCTACAAATGGCAATAAAACTATACAATTATCAGCTCCAATATCAATCTTCCTTAGGTTAAATTATAAGATAGCTTCTTAAATCATTGACAATCGACATAAACCCATATCAAAATTCTGACCGTCTTTGTAATGCTATCTTGTACATGGGTGTATGTCATATGTCATAATTTACGTTCACAGATACCAAAGCAAGGTAAAATGAAATATTACAAACTGATTGCAATTGACCCATATGTTATTTATGTTTGATAAAATAAAGTTTATTTTGTAAATCAATTTAACATTGCCTTCGCCAAGTATAGGAAACAATAATTGCGATCTTCATACTATTATCTTAAAGGAATAAGGATCAAATCCCATTCCATAAGCCTTGAAAACAGGAGAAAAGAAGCAAAACGTTAAGCAAGTGTATGTGAATACACTATGGTCTATGTTACTCAAACTCTTCGATTAATTGTGAATACATGGGTCAGATTATAACACATAGAACAAGGGTTGGAATATTCATAAATTAGTGGAGTCTCAGATATAACGACAAATACATGAATCGAATATGAATTCTCAAGTTTAAGTAGCATAGGTGATTTAAGTGAGCATTAATCTACCCTCAGACCAACAATAAACCACTAAGGTAAATCATTAATATTCTCAAGCAGATATAATATAGTAGTATAAACCTTGTTTATTTTACAACTTCATTTTATCATAACACTTCTCTACATGTATACTACAAAGCAAAACAATTGAGACATTAGACAACGTTCAATTCAACAAACCTTACTTGAAATTTACCAAACAAAACCCTAAATCATTATCATTATACTCATAATTCCAATTAAGTCACCAAATATATATACCCTATCAATTTAAAATCTTCATCATAACCACAAAGAAGAAGAATCAAAATATGAAACAATGTTTAATTCAATTAATCCAACTTGAGTATCACCAAACAAAACCTTCAAGCATTACAATAAAAGTCACAAGATTCTTCTGATGAAAAATTCATATTAAAATTCTCTATCTTCTACGTATGTTATCAAAGAATAACACCGGTATTTATGTTCTGGCACTAAAATTTAACAGCAGATAGTAAAACCCAATTTTCATCAAAAATTCAATGAAAACCCTGAATTTGCATCATTTTAAAACAAAACAAAACAAAAGTAACCCTAAATTGTGGTGAATCTACACAAAAATACTAACCTTGCCCCATCCAGATGTGTAATGCCAACTGCCTACTGATTTTCTAAAAGTCCTGTTTGTAGGAAAGTAGAACATTACATAAGTTATATTTAGTATGGCATTTTGTTCCTTTTTACATATATTAGTTTATTTCCTTTTTAGGCTATTTATCCTTGTATATATTCAGCTCATGTATTCTCTTAAACTCAATACAAAAACTGTATTCAAAACCCAAACACTTTTATTTCTCCTTTATTAATTTCTTCATGGTATCAGAGCCATAAGGTTTAGATCCGGGATCCGGCGAATTGTTCGGTTCTCATCATTTACCAAAACAACTTACCAATGGATATCAGAAAGCGATGTTCATCACCAAACTTTATGTTGCAACCAACTTGGTTCAACACCAACAAAAAGCTATCAAAATTAGGAATTTTTCTAGCAAGACAAGGCACAGGTGGTGCTATACTGCCGACACCCAATGCCCATACAAAATCTAAAAAAACAAAGCCCAAAATAAACACCCAAAACCAGTATACTTGGTGGTACTTTCCAGTGCTATTCCGGTCTACTTACCTTCCTACAAGTTCACTGGACAAACATAAAAACCAAACCCACCGTGGTAGAAACCACCGGCAACCCGCCACCAAGGTGGCACTTGTCCTTCACGACAAATGGCATGGAGACACAACTATCTCAGTCAAACAAAATGGGTCGCAGGAGAGAGAAGGAGCAAATAAAACCAAAACCCATAAAAACCCAACACAAGAAAAGGAGAAGAATACAGTAGAGAGAGAAATAGCCCACTCAATAGAAGGAGAAAGAAATAAATCTGAAATGGGTAAATGGGAAATTAGAAATTACCCAAAGGAGTCTACTTGTACATGTTGCACTCAATACCCTATATCTAAGCCTACCCCACTAGCTAGTCACGTGAATCAACAAGAAAATGCAAGAAAGTCTACCAAAAAAAAGTCTACCCTAACCCCTACCCAACAAAGCCACGTTTTTACCCAACAAACAAAACCCAAAAATCCACTTTTTCTCTCCATGTGGGCCCCTACACACCCACGGCCCACTTCCCTTTCCTTACCCAATTTCCATCTCTCCTCCTTATCCCTTAAGAAAACTCATATTTCTCCATATGGGCCCATACATACCCACGGCCCAATTTCCTCAAACCCCTCTTCTCTTGGGCTTCTAGTCTCCCATGACCAAAATAACAACCCAAAATCAAAAATTGTCTCTTCATCCATACGACCCTCTTTGTGGATTTTCGATTGCGGGGCTACTGATAGTATGACCTATGATCCCTCCGACCTTCTTGAAAATGGTGCATGCACCCGAAAACAGATTCAAACCGCCAATGGGGAACGAGTGGATGTCACTCGAGCTGGAACTGTTGAGATATCTCCGAAAATTAATCTGAAAAATTGTCTCTTGGTTCCTAGCTTAACTCATAAATTATTATCTGTTAGTCAATTGACCAAAGAACTCAATTGTACTGTTCTGTTGTCTTCTACTGATTGTATCGTGCAAGATGCTCAGACAGGGAAGATCATTGGTCGAGGTACTGAAAGGGGAGGCTTGTACTATGTGGATGAGGCTACTCAACAGGGTCACACTTTGCTCGCTCGTGAGTCACCTGATCATCAAATGTGGATGTGGCATAGGCGTCTAGGTCATCCATCACTAGGGTATTTGAAACGTCTCTTTCCCTCTCTTAATAATTGCAATACACCCCTGAATTGTGAGGCATGTGTCCTAGCTAAGAGTCATAAGCATACTTATTTTCCGAGTCTGACCCACAGTATAAAACCATTTGCTTTAATTCATACTGATGTTTGGGGTCCTGCACCTGATTCTAATACACATGGTTTTTCGTACTTCGTATTGTTTGTGGATGATTATAGTCGCATGAGTTGGGTGTACTTCTTGAAACATAAATCTGAGGTGTTTGATGTTTTTGTGAAATTCCATAACATGCTCATAACTCAATTCCACGCCCAACCTCAAATTCTTAGGTCAGACAATGGGGGGGAATATGTAAACTTGGACATGAAACACTTTATTTCAGCTCATGGCATGATTCATCAGACCACTTGCCCAAACACCCCACAACAAAACGGGGTTGCAGAGCGGAAAAACCGCATACTCCTTGAGATGACCCGAGCCCTTATGTTTGAATCTCATGTGCCAGTTCATTTTTGGCCAGAAGCAGTTGCCACTGCCACCTACCTGACTAATCGCCTTCCCACAAAAGCTCTCTACTTCAAAACCCCCTTAGAAGCTCTTCAGACACATATGACTATTCCCTCTTCTCACTCCTTACCCCCTCGAATATTTGGGTGTGTTGTATATGTTCATCTTCCCAAACAAGCTCGAAGCAAACTTGAACCTCGTGCTGTTAAGTGTGTTTTCCTTGGATATGGGGTCAATCAGAAAGGCTATCGATGTTTTGATCCAGTACACAACAAAATGTACACCACCATGGACTGTGACTTCTTCGAGAGCTTATACTACTACCCCCAGCTTCGTCCTCAGGGGGAGACAGTGAGTGGTGATGACCTACGCTGGCTAACATATCCTACTACTATCAATCCAGATCTTATCATTGATCATGACCCTACAGAGAAAGTAGGTAATCCTTTAGCTGGTGTCACTGATGATATCGTACATCCTCCTCCTCTGACTACTCCTGTCTTGTCTGAAGCATCTGGGGAGCAATCTGAACAAGAGGTAATTCCTGAGACTGAGAATTTGATTGATGTTGCTAGTGAAGTTCCTATTGTTGAGTCACCTCGCAGATATGAGTTACCCCAAAGGAGTACGAGGGGTGTTCCTCCAAGGAGATATGATCCAGAGTATGAAGCACAACGATCGAGATACCCAGTGAACAAAGAAAGTAATGAGAATCTCTCACAAATAGCGGTTGCCTTCAATACTTCTCTCTATTCCAATGATGTGCCTCGTACTGTTGAAGAAGCTCTTCGGGATCCGAACTGGAAAAGGGCAATGGAAGAAGAAATCTTAGCTCTTGACAGAAATGAAACATGGGAAAGATGTGAGATACCAAAGGGGAAGAAGACAGTTGGATGCAAATGGGTATATACCATCAAATATCAGGCAGATGGCACTATTGAGCGGTATAAAGCCAGATTGGTAGCACAAGGGTACACTCAAACTTATGGGGTGGATTACTCCGAGACCTTCTCTCCGGTGGCAAAGATCGATACGATTCGAGTCTTGTTCTCTATTGCGGCAAATAAAGACTGGCCTCTACACCAGTTTGATGTGAAGAATGCCTTTCTACACGGGAAAATTGAAGAAGAAGTGTACATGAAGGCTCCTCCTGGTTTCTCAGATGACTATAATACAGGAGAAGGCTGCAAGTTGAATAAGGCTCTTTATGGCCTAAAACAATCTCCGAGAGCCTGGTTTGGGAGATTTACCGCAGCAATGATGAAGTTTGGGTACAAGCAAAGCAATTCTGATCACACCTTATTTCTCAAGAGGAAAAATGGTCGTATTACTTGTCTGATCATCTATGTGGATGATATGATTATTACAGGAGATGATAAGGAAGAGATTTGTACACTTAGGGAACAATTGTTTTGCGAATTTGAAATGAAAGACTTGGGGCGACTCAAGTATTTCCTTGGAATTGAAGTACTAAGGTCTAAAGGAGGTATATTCATCAGTCAAAGAAAATATATCCTCGATTTGCTAGCAGAAACCGGCATGGTTGACTGTAAACCTGCAGAGACTCCCATTGTTGCGAACCATGGTCTCCAGATGATTGAAGGCGAAAAATTAGTTGACAGGGGACAATATCAGAGAATGGTTGGCAAGCTCATATATCTTTCTCACACACGCCCTGATATTGCGTACGCAGTTGGAGTAGTGAGTAGGTTTATGCATCAACCACAAATACATCATATGACAGCTGTGATGAGGATCTTGAGATATCTGAAAGGAACCAGCAGCAAAGGGATTCTGTTCGAGAAAAACAATCACTTAGATCTCCTAGCCTACACAGATGCAGACTGGGCAGGAGATAGAGATGACAGACGGTCCACTTCGGGTTACTTCACACTGGTTGGGGGAAACTTGGTCACATGGAAAAGTAAGAAGCAGAAAGTGGTAGCCTTGTCGAGTGCAGAGGCTGAATTTAGGGGCATTGCGAAGGGGATCACAGAGATTATGTGGATACGAAAACTCCTTAATGAATTACACTTTCCGCAGAAGAAGGCATGCAAGTTGTTTTGTGATAACAAGGCCGCGATCAGCATTTCAGAGAACCCAGTTCAACATGATCGAACTAAACACGTGGAGATTGATAGACATTTCATAAAGGAGAAACTTGAGAAGCAGGTGATAAGTCTTCCATTTGTGAGATCGAAAGACCAGCTAGCAGACATCCTCACGAAGGCCGTTACTTCTGAAGCATTCGAGCAGACTTTATGCAAGTTAGGTATCGGCGACCCGAAGACCTAACTTGAGGGGGAGTGTAGGAAAGTAGAACATTACATAAGTTATATTTAGTATGGCATTTTGTTCCTTTTTACATATATTAGTTTATTTCCTTTTTAGGCTATTTATCCTTGTATATATTCAGCTCATGTATTCTCTTAAACTCAATACAAAAACTGTATTCAAAACCCAAACACTTTTATTTCTCCTTTATTAATTTCTTCACTGTTATGTAGGCTGCTACACAGTATAAACTGCTGACAACTATAGATGGGGCTTTTGACAGCCTGCAAATTGAGTTGCTGCCACGGATCCAGCCTGCCACTACTGCTCCTGGTCCACCTACTGTGGTTCTCTCCTACTGCACAGGCGACATAAGTTGTCTACCCCGCAGTCTCTGAAGCATAGTGCTGCATGTGTTTGTGGTGCTGCTGAGCCTACAGAATCAAGCAAAACCCATTTAAAGTAGACAAGAAAAGATGAAAAAACTGATCTTACATCAGTAAAAGGATGGGAGAAATGAAATACCTATCATCAACACCTTCATTCATTTGAATTAAAAGTGTTAATTCACAAATAGAAATCAAAGCCCCAAAATGTATGAAAACAACATTTTCAATAAATTGACGAAGTAGATTAAAAGTGTAAAATTAGCAATAAAGGAACTTACATTATCAAACCCACCAAATTAACAAGAAAAATTCAGTGGAATGCATCAAAATACAACAACCAAATACCAAATTACCAATATTACTAAATATATGCTACCAAATTACTAATATTACCAATTCGGATAGCCCAGATTAGAATTGCCATTATAGTACCAAATTAGAATTTTAGAAAGCAATATGCAATAGCCAACTTATACAGTAAAACGAAATCAAACTATCATAAGTGATATCAAACTACGACTGAATACAAATGAACTAATCAACGAAATCACGTTTAAAAAACATAAATTATCAAACAAAAACGAAATATAAAAAAGAAATAAGTTATCAAACTAAAATGAGGCAATTGCGAATGAAATTACAAATCAATACCAAAGAGTGACGGATTTAGGAATTCGGGAGTCAGGAATTGAAGAGAAAAAAATAGTGTGCCTATTAAAACAGAAAACAATAAAAGTGTATCTATTTAAACAAAATTGATTAACAGATTTAGTTTGTGCTCAAGTTCTCAATTTTTGAATGAACGAGAAACTATCATTGTTTGAACAAGAGAAAAATAGCAATATTCTGAATTGTAGTGACTAAAATGCCGAGAAGTAACAGTAATATCACATCCACATGTTCAAGTAGTAGCCAAGAAAGATAATTGAACATTCAAAGTAAAGAGCATCATCCTACTCTAGAGTAGAATCCAAACAAATTCCTCCCTTCCCTCCCAAAGCAAATTCACCAAATAAAGCTTATTGATCAGGATGACAGGATGAATTGTTTTCATCAAATTGGATCCCAAAAACAAAAGCCTAAATTTTTCCTAAAAAAAGAAAAAAAAAAAAAAAAAAAAACCTAATTTTGTGTAAAAAATAAACGAAAACCAGGAAAAAAACACTATCTTTTTCATAAATTCAATGTTGAAATCCCATAAACCGAATAACAAAAAACTTATTGATCAGAAACTAACCATTGTCTTCATCTTCATCATTGTCACCGTTGAAAAGTAGAATCAAAAGTAAAATTAGTGACAGTAGATGAAAAACAAAATAATGACTTACATTTCCTTGAATAATTAAAAAATTACTTCAAAATTCCTAAAATCAGAAGCAAGAAGAATCAAATGAATTTTGTCACTACTGAAAATTAATACCTTTGTCTTCATCTTCGTCGTCGTCTTCATCATCGTCACTACTAAAAAGTAAAATCAGAAGCAAGAAGAAGCAAGAAGAAAAGTAGCATCACCAAAACCCTAAGCAAGAGGAAGAGGCTGTATGAGAATAGCAAATGAAGAAACAAAACGAAAAATTAGAATCAAATGAAGATCCAAACTAAAATTGAAAGCAATTAATGAAAACATGACCAAAAAAATTGAAAGAGTAAAACGTGTACGGTGTACCTAAAGCCAAAGAGGAAAGAGGAGGAAGCCATCAAAAGTGAGCGGAAGAAGATGTAAAGCAGAATGAAATGTAGTGTAAGGAGGGAACAGTAGTTTTACTGTTCATGATGAACAGTATTCTCTCCTTACACTCTTTTTATATTTAGTAGATATATATATATATTCTTATGATGATAAAGAGAATGCATCCAATCTTTCTCCCAAATCATTTCTTATATGGTATCAGTTGCTTAGGTTGCTTTCCTTGGCATTTTCTCTCTTTTCTTACCCCTCTTTTTGGCCGGCAGCTTGTCTCCAAGGCTGTGCCGCCTATCCCACCACCACTTTTGGCTTTTTCCTTCCCCGTTTCTCATGGCTTCCCCCACGAAAATTCATCCCGCAACTTTGGTGTCCAACATTAAGACTTGTGTTTCTATTCAACTTGAAGAAGATGGATCTAATTTTCATACTTGGGTTACTCTCTTTGAAACATGTGATATAAGGCGTTAATTGATAACTATAAAGAAACAAAACTTTTATTAACATTAAAATGACTAAATACCAAATCATTTACATTACCCCAATCAACATTTTCTTTAATTTTTATCCACGCTTATTTCTTATACTTTCTCTGTTCTATAATACTTGCTACTAGTGCAATGAGTAGCAAGTATTATGGAACGGATGAAGTATACACAATTTAGTGAAATTTACCAATTAATATTTATTTCAATTGCCATCTTTTAGTAACAAGAGTATTTTCTTCCATCACAATTCCCACATTCTTGGACCTTCCATGGCAGACCTCAAGTAATTCAGTAAACATTTCAAAAATTAACCAACTATCATTATAACTGAGAAATTTTGAGTAAAAGACAATGGTATTAGCTTCTTTTCTGTTATCTTATCCTCTTCCTTTCTTCTCCTATGATTCAAAACACAAAGGTAATTTCTTTCTTTCCTTTTTTTCATTTATCAATATTTTTCTTTGAATTTTTTACCCACATTAAGTAATATTTGTACTTTATCAATCTAAATTTGCAGCTCAGTTTATGGGTAAATTTGATAAATGTGATTTTCCTATTGTACAATCAAGGGCAATATTTTCTTGTAATCAGAGAGATGTTTCAGTAAAACCTCTGAATTCTCACCCTAAAGGCTCTTCCTTTTTTACCACTGATGGTAATTTCTCTTCACTTTTGGTTATAATTTTCTTTGTATTAGGCAATTAGGGGTTAATTTCATTAGTTTTCCTTTTGGGTGGTAAAAACAGGAAATGGTAAATTGATTGATGATGAAGATGATTATGGGAAATTGGCTAGAAATCTGGAAAATGCTTCCCCTTTACAAATTATGGATAAGGCATTGGAAATATTTGGTGATGACATTGCCATTGCTTTCAGGTATTTTGATTTGTAATGAATTGAGTATCAATTAATTGATTTTGTGGTTACCCTTCATTTGGGGATGTTTTGAATAAGTGGTAAATGATGCCATGATGTAAAAATACATTATTGTAATCTAAGATTAATGGGGAAATTTATTGCTAATACAAGCAATCAATGCATAACATAATCAACAAAAGATTTATCGAGGTTCACCTAATTTTGGCTTCGTTGGTTTTGGATTGTTTTATTGATTGGATAAGAAACAATGGAGTTCTAAGACCTCAAAATGAGAAATACAATGGAGAATCAAATTGAAGATCTCTTAAGGGTTTAGTGTATAGACTAGAGAGTAATTACATATGATTAAATTAGTAAATTACTTAGAGTGTATACATTGATTTGGGGTTAATTATGGTGTATTTATAGAGTTCAACACCAACAGAACAATATATGAAACTTGTCGCTATGAACCGAGCAAATATGTGCTCGTTTGAGCATTTCCATGTGCTCATTTGAGTACAATTGAAAAACAAATCAGAATACATTTCATAGAAGAACTATACATGTATACATTAAGTATTACTTCCTTCGAGATGAAATTAAGATGGAGTGGTTGAGCTTGATGAAGATTGCAACAAAAGACAACCCCACGAATACAATGACCAAGACTTTGCCTACCAACAATTTCCTACAGTGTGTGGACTATGTTGGTCTTTCACGTTGTTTGTTGTGAAACCCTTGGAGGGCTTATGGATATATTTATGTGATTTACATATATGGAAGTTGAATGTTAGGTGGATTGTTGTTTATTATATTTGATAATGTTGGGGATATAGAGAATGTAGAGATGTAGCTTGTAAGGCTCAAGTTAAGGTGAAGATTGTCATATGCGCTGTGAGCCATGAGATGACCCATTTATGGGCTAAGGCTCAAAGGTGTGTTATGTGACTATGTATGAGGTATGCTTGGATGAGGCATGAGGTGCGCTCGAACGAGCCAAAGGAACTTAGAGAGTCAGACTGCTCTAAAGGGAAAGAAGAATGCTTGAATAAGTAGGAACGCTTGAACGAGCACATGATGTTGGCAAAAGTTTTGTGAGGTTTTGATCCTTAATCCTCGAACGAGAAATTGGATCGCTTGTTCAAGAACATGCCCATTCCGTGCATTGGTCTACTTTTTGTGTAATGTTCATTACGTGGATTTGTTTGTGGCTCTTTTATAAATACTTCCCAATTCCTATATACCCCAACTCAAAAGTACTGATGTATTCTCAATCAAATGATCCTAATCTCTATCTAAAGCACTAATCCTAGAGAGATTTAAAACTCTTGTTCTCCATTATAGTTTTTCTTATGCTTTCTTAAAATACTCCATTGTTTCTTCATCAATTAATAATGCAATCTAGGCCTAAGGAGGACAAGTCTGACTTGCTAAAGGCTAGAAACGGAAAGGTTTTGGATCCCCGTATCTTATTGCGTATATTACCTTATACTGCATTTTCATGAGTAGCATATAAAAATCAGGCTGTTGGATTAATGTCTAATGATATTCAGTGATATATGAAGTTAGCTAAAAAATTTTGTCCTAACAATCTAGATCAGTGAACACCGATTTTCCGATCAAATTAAGATGAATAATGTATAGCAAGCGTAACCATTAAAATTGTCGTGATTTTCCTACCAAAATCACATAACTTTTCATTATCATTCCAACCATTTATTACCGAAAATCGAACGGGTCGTAAAAATTTGTAACAGATATGTACAAGGTGATCATGCTTCGAAAAAGTATGCTGATCTGATATAGAACTTGCTGCAGCCTGTATGTGACATTTGCAACTTGCTGTTATGCAGTGGAGCTGAGGATGTAGCCTTGATTGAATATGCTCGTCTAACGGGTCGACCGTTTCGAGTGTTCAGCCTAGACACCGGTAGATTAAACCCAGAAACATACCGCTTCTTTGACGTTGTTGAGAAGCGCTATGGCATTCACATCGAGTACATGTGCCCCGATGCTATAGATGTCCAACAACTAGTTACGAGCAAGGGTTTATTTTCGTTTTATGTAGATGGGCACCAAGAATGTTGTAATATAAGGAAAGTAAGGCCCTTAAGAAGGGCACTAAAGGGTCTTAAGGCCTGGATTACCGGTCAAAGAAAGGATCAATCTTCAGCAACAAGGGCACATATTCCTATTGTACAAATTGACCCTTCATTTGAAGGAATGGATCCTACGGCTAGATTGATCAAGTGGAACCCTTTGGCGAATGTTGAAAGCCATGATGTGTGGAACTTTCTTCGAGCGTTTGAGGTTCCCGTCAATTCTCTGCACTCGCAGGGGTATGTCTCGATAGGTTGTGAGCCATGCACGAGGCCTGTTTTACCGTGGCAGCATGAAAGAGAAGGAAGATGGTGGTGGGAGGATGCTAATGCTAAAGAGTGCGGTCTTCATCATCATAATATCAAACACAAAAGGGTTGAAGTCACGGATTTACAGGGCAACACAAATGGTCATTCTGTAGACTTGTTTAATAGTCAGAATCTGGTTTCGCTGAGCAGAAATGGGGTAGAAAATTTGGTTAAATTAGAGCACCGGAAAGAACCCTGGATCGTGGTACTGTATGCTCCTTGGTGTCTGTTCTGCCAGGTGAACCTTTATTTGCTAAATGATATATATCTTTTGGCTGATTGATTTTCATAAAATTATTAAGTTAAACATTGTTAGGATGGATATTAAAATAGTTGGAAATCATGAAATATGGACACGAAATAGTTTTTATTTGTAACTGGGGTAAACAAAACATAGATTTGATTGTTCCAGCCTCGAGATATGCTATACACAGATACACTCTATTATGTTTCCTAACACGAGAGCTCATTGGCATAGAAGTGTGAATCCAACATATGCCCTTTAGGCCATCATATTAATGAAGTACTTAGATATTTTACTTGAAAAGAGGAATGGTTTAGATTTGAAAGTTTGACTTTCTATCACGTTGTCTTTTGATACCATATCAGGTAACCATCTAAATACGCTCTCGTGTAAAGGGCATGATAGAGTTTAGAAAACAATTTTGGGGCGTGAGCCATCAACTTAAACTTGTTATTAAGTAGGTTTCTTTACATAGGACTGAATGTATACCATCCTGCATTTGAAGAATGTCAATGTGTTTACTATATAGCACCTATGATATCACTACTAAAATATGTTACATGATTTTGGAACATATTTGAGTATAGTATAGGACTTCTTCTCCTCATGAATCATATAGGCTAGTATGTACTCCGGGGCGGAGCAAAAAGTATAGGAGTCCTATTTACTTTTTGGTGTTTAGAAATTAAGGCTCGTCGACTATTAGAGCTACTCTTGAGAGAGACCGTCTTTCAATAAGACGACCTTAAAACAAAAAGTCTATATTTTGATAATTTGACTTATTAGGCTATCTATATGAATGCTGATGGTCTCACGGCGAGACCATCTCATACAAGAATTTTTGCAATCAATAATGCTACAAACAAACTAAAGTTTAACATTGGTAAGTTTTGAACCTCTAACCAACAATATCACAGAATCACACATCCCAATTAAGTTACGTTTGATGGATGAAATATAGAGTTTGTTAATATATGAGGCCCCTGATTTCTAGGGGTAAGCGGACGGACACTTTAAATGAGCTTAGAACTGCCCCTGGATGTCCTATTGCTAACTGCAGCTAAATTTTGTTTTACACAGGCTATGGAAGGCTCATTCACAGAGTTAGCTGAAAGATTAGCAGGGAGTGGAGTCAAGGTAGGAAAATTTCGAGCAGATGGCGATCAAAAGCCATTTGCAGAGAGCGAGTTACAGCTCAAAACCTTCCCAACTATAGTGTTCTTTCCTAAGCATTCATCTAAGCCTATTAAATACCCATCTGAGAAACATGATGCTAACTCTCTAATGGTGTTTGTGAATGCTTTGCGCTAGCGGCATGGGCGAATCCAGGGACCGGGATAGCACTATAGGAATTAGGTGGGTGGAAACCTCATTATATACTTGTTGGGATGAGTTATCCCACATCGACAAATTGAAAATGGTGTACACACATTATAAGCTATTGAAGACCTTCTTCCCATTGCCATATGGTTTTGGGATGACATATATCTCCTTGACTAGTGAAATGTGTGCACCTCGTATTTTCCCCGATAATTGATGGCATTCACGATAAATCCAACCTAATTTAACATGGTATTCGAGCCGATGGTTCGATCAAAAAATTTAAAAATGGTAGGTCCGAAAAGAATGGCGTTCCGAAAAGAACTTGATGGGAGTTCGCATGTGAGGGGGTGTTGGGATGAGTTATCCCACATTGACAAATTGAAAATGGTGTGCACACTTTATAAGCTATTGGAGACCTTCTTCCCATTACATTAATAGGGTTTTTAATGTAATATTAATAGGGTTTTTAATCTAAATACTCGATCATGACATCGACAGGCTCGGGCATAGATTCTCTTAGGCTAGTGGCTAGATAGACAATCACTTAAGTGTGAAAATTATAGGTAGAATGAGGCTGAGTAGAAAAAATCAGGTATGAAAAGATAATGAATTGATGACTTTGAAGCATAAGTGCCACAATCTTTCAGCAGCAATAGTACACCTTGATTGCACTAGAAGTTTCTACATGCTTTCATTCTATTAAGTGTCAAGCGTTATGTATAAGCAATAATTGAGTATTATTTAAAATATTTAATTGAGATTTTATCATTTTGTAATTACATATTAGGATGAGAGAGGAAAAAATTAGGTGAAAATTAATTTATAGATCTTTCTAGTAAAAAGTGATACTTATTGTAATTAGAGAGACCATATTCTACCATTAAATTATATATGAATCAGTACAAATAATGTTTCATATTTTTATTTTTAACTTTTATATGTAGCCCATATTGCAACTTGAATTGATTCATATAAATCAAAACAAAGCTTATAAAAAAATTAGGGAAATGACATGGGGTGATTCTGCGTTTTGGCTTTTCTATGTGGTAGCTAATAAATTTATATGGTGGGCACTATGCTTCCAACTTTCCCATTTGGTACGCAAAATGTAAAATTTTTTGTCAAATTAAGTATTTATTTTGATTGATTATGAAATATGAGGCCAATCAAGGTGATCATGACGTCTATTTTTTTTTAAAAAAAAAGTCATTATATTTGAAAAAAATAGTAAAGTTAACAAAAACAGTTTACTTTTGTCTAATATGTAAAAAAGTGGAAAGCTTAAAATCACCACGTGAAAAACCGATGTGTGAATTTTTGTATTTTAGAATTAGAAAGTGTTCCGTGCATGCTATGTTTCTATTTAAAGTTAACCTTTTAATTTTCTCTATTTGTATTTTTATTTTCTAAGGTACACGTTTTAGGAGTCGTTTGGTTGACGTAGGAATTAAATTCCAATGGGAAGTTGTAATTTATTGGAATTTACTTCCTTTGTCAATTTCCTAGGAATTACTTAATATTGTTTGTTTGACAATAGGAATTTTCATTTCCTTGGGAGTAATTCATGGGAATTGTTAATGACCAAGGGGTACATGGTAATCTAATTCCTATGTCTCATAGGAATTAACTTCCCTTGGATTTTATAATTTCTAGGAATTTTAGATTTTTTGCCAACCAAACAAATTAACATAATATTATTTCCTACGAACTTAAAATTTCAAGGGTAATAGTGGTAACCAAACAAGCTCTTAGTATTTTAGTTTTTTCTCAATAATTAGAATGATTTTGTAATAATTGAGATGGACATCATAAACTAGTTTATTTGATGCAAGGAACATTGCAGCCAGAAAAGTTTTTGAGACTTGCAAATTACAATACTTGCTTCAATGAAAATAAATTTTGATTTTCGGAATAAAATTTTAACAGATTGGAATATAGCCAATAAAAAATTACTCCCTCCGTTCCTTTTTGTTATTCCACCTAACTAAAACTGGTAGTTTCATAAGTTTTCCACTTTAAAATACTTTCCATTTTTGGAAAGTTTTTATCCCACTTTTACCCCTTAAACCCCACTTTCCTTACTTCACACTACTATTTAATTATTTTATCTCTCCACTTCCAATACAATTACATTACACTATTATTTAATTATTTTTTCTCAAATACTTCCTTCGTTCCATAATACTTGCTACATTTCACTTTTTTACGCAATCCAATGCACAATTTTGATCATTAATATCTTAAACTACACTCATCTAAAAATTATAAAAATTTAATATTATGAAAGTATGCGATTAGACGATTCAAACAAGATTCCACTTGACCATATTTTTACTTACACATTAGTGGTAATATGTAAAATAAGCTTGAACGATGAATAGTGCACAAAAATGAAATGTAGCGAGTATTTCGAAACGGAGTAAGTACTTCCAATACAATCATTACTTTCCACTACTATATAATTAAAATAATACCCACTACCACCAAAGATTTCATTTTTCTTAATCTTGGTGAAAAACTCAAATAGAAACATCAAAATGGAACGGAGAGAGTATTATTTACACTTCTGTAACTTCGTGTGACCTTGGACCCAGCCACGCAATATATGTGTGTGTATTGTGTGTGCGCGCGCTTTAATTTCTAAAACATTAATTTCAACTCCTAAAATGCTTATTTAAAGTCTTAAAACTCCTACTTTATGTCTTAATATTCCTTCTTTAAAGATTACATTTATTTTTACCTAACTATTTAAATCGTTAAAATGTTCATTTCAAAATTTAAATTTCATTTTCATCTATAACGATATTATTTATTCAATCAGGATAGACTCTAGAGCTCTTTACAAATAAGGGAAAAGGAAATTAATCCCTATTCAATGCCAATAATAATCAAATGTTATAGGTTTGAAAGAAAATGAAAGTGTGGAAGAAAATAGTGATGACAAAAAATTGCCATACACCCATATTGGTAGTTAATGTGATTTCAATAAATGGCCATAAATGATACTCCCTCCTATTCACCTTCAGCTGGTCTTGGCCGAGACCGTCTCACGCTGAGACGGCCCAGCCCAAGACAGCAAGAGGAGGGATTCTGGAGGGAGCCATCAGAGCAATATATAAACTTCCTGATTTAAAACCAAAACTTCCAAAATTAAAAAACTTCCTCCAACACAGCCGGTTATCCAAATTTTAAAAACTTCCCTAATTAAACTTCCCTAATTTCTTCACAATTGATTAAACTTCCCTAATTTCATCACAATCTCTGCAATTTTCTTCATTTTCGTTTCAAGAATGGCTAAAATAGATGATTTAATGAATGATTTTGAAAATGAAATGAGATTAGAAGAATCAAGAACACAAATTGAATGTGATTTCTTGATTCGTTTTCAAGATGAATGATCTATATGAGAAAGCCATATTCTTAACAATTTTTCAGAATTTCTTCATGATGAAGATGTTAATGGTGATTTTGACGATGGAGATGTATGATGAAGACGACGCAAACAACAAAGGTATGATCAATTGAGCTTTTATACATTGAAGTTTTTTGCTAAACACACTCAGTTTTTTGCTTAACACACTCAGTTGTTTGATTAACACACTCAGTTATCAAACGCATAGAGTTCTTAATTAAACTGAATGGATCAACTGTCTTAACACACTCAGTTATCAAAATACATTGAAGTTTTTTGCTTAACACACTCAGTTGTTTGATTAACACACTCAGTTATCAAACGCATAAAGTTCTTAGTTAAACTGAATTGATCAATTGTTTTAACACACTCAGTTATCAAAATACATTGAAGTTTTTTGCTTAACACACTCAGTTGATTGATTAACATACTCAGTTATCAAAATACATTGAAGTTTTTTGTTTAACACACTCAGTTTCATTGATAAGTTCTTAATTAAATTACTATCTTAAGACATTCAATTTAATAGTTAAAATGTTCAGTTCTCCATTACAATCAGTTTTAAGACTAAAGTTTTTTGCTTAACACACTCAGTTTCATTGATAATAGCCTCAGTTTGATTCTTAACAGCCTCTGGTTTGATGGATATAGTGATGACAACATGCATGACGTTCCACACTTACATGGAGACAATGAAGAAGCAAGGAAGGTGGTAGATATAAGAGGACAATTGACTATCTTAAGACGACAACTTGTACATCAATTTTTTTAAGAGGACAACTGGATACTTTAAGAGGACAAATGACTATCTTAAGACGACAACTGAATACTTTAAGATGACAATTGACTATTTTAAGATGACAATTGATAATTTTAACATAACAATTTTTACAACTGAATATGTTAAGAGGACAATTGATTACTTTAAGATGAAAAATGAATAACTTAAGATGACAACTGGATACTTTAAGAGGACAAATGACTATCTTAAGACGACAACTGGATACTTTAAAATGACAATTGACTATATTAAGATGACAATTGATAATTTTAACATAACAATTTTTACATTATATCATTACATCAAGTTAAACAAATATGCATTGTATAGCATATCAATTGAGTATTTTAGGAGAACAATTGAGTATTTTAGGAGGACAATTTAGTATTATAAAAAAAAGCAATTTCGAAAAGTTAACCTTCTATTAAATCAAAGTAAGCAAAATACAAGCCATCATATATTAACATCAAAATGTTTACCACCAAAAAACAAAAAACAATGATGTTCTACTAACTTGTTTTAATTGTTCAAAATAAACTAAGATTTAGTAAACTATATAATTGATTGTTCAACATTCAACACAAATTACAAATTGTTGTCTATTTTCCCTTTGTGATATCCTTCAACGGAACCAACTTGTTCCGGCTAGTTCTCTTTGGTCGCTTCAAAAGTTCATGCTCCTTCTTCCTTTGTTCCTCCTCCTTCTTTTGTGACAACTCCTCCTTCTTTTTTGCATACTCCTCCATCTTCTTTTGTGCATACTGCTCCCTCTTCTCTTTTGCATCATCCTCCTTCTTCTGATTTTCTTCTCCACCCTACGCACACAATTCCAAACTTATCACTTTCAATAAAGACCATACATGCATCAATTATACACTTATCTTATAAACTTATCACTTTCAATTATAAACTTATCACTTTCAATAAAGACCTTACATGCATCAATTATAATACACATATCTAATAAACTTATCACTTTCAATTATAAACTTATCACTTTCAATAACAACCATACATGCATCAATTAGACACTTATCTTATAAACTTATCACTTTCAATAAAGACCATACATGCATCAATTATACACTTATCTTATAAACTTATCACTTTCATTTATAGACTTATCACTTTCAATAAAAGACCATATATGCATCCATAATTAGCAAACCAACAATTATGGAAATATCAACAAAGAGCAGCAGCAGTTCTATATCAAATACCAACAATTTCAAACTTATCAGTATCAATTAAAACCATACATGCATAAATTATACAAATATCTTATTTACATCTAGTTATACAAGGCAACATAGAATACATAAAACAAAACATGTATAATCAATCACTTAACTACTTCAATCTTGATGATAAATTATACAAAACAACACAATGAATACATATAAACCAACATGAATTTGAAGTACATATCACTATCAGTTAATACAATATATGCATCAATAATTCACCTAATTACAACACAAAAAAATCCATCACACATACATCCATTCTAAGGGAAATATATTTCATGTTAACCCTAAATTTCAGAAATTAATGACCTAAATTTCAGATCTATATCAAATACATTTCATGTTAACCCTAACAATTATGGAAATATAAAACAACAAAAATCACAAAATGTCTCAAAACGAAAATAAAACAACCAAACGAAAATCCAAGAACAACGAAAATGGAGGAATAAGAAGCAACAAAGAAAAACGAAAATGGCAGAAAAAACCGAACACAAAATAAAAACACAAAAAATGATGATTAAAATATATATAAAAAAAACATTACCAGTAATGGAGGAAGATCGCCAAATGAGGACGAACGAAAAAAGAGGAAGAAGAAGCAAGAAGGATGAAGAAGAAGAATCAAGAACGAAAATGAAGGTTGAAGAAACTGAAATGGCAGAGAATAATTGAAAAAACTGAAATTTTATTGAATTTGGGAAGTTAAGAAGTTGCCAAAAATAAAACAAAAAAAAAAAGGGAAGTTGGAGGGAACGGGCGCGTGCATTACACGCGCGTGCATCTGGGCCGCGAATAATGGGCCGTCTCACGCTGAGGCGGTCTCGGCCAAGTTTTGTTGATTCACCTTAAATGTCCCATTTACTTTTTGGACACTATTCATCTCTTATTCATAATTTGTATTTTATTATTAATCTATAAGTTAAAACATAGTCAAGTGAGATCTTGTTTGATTCGTCTTAATGCAAGGATTATTTATATCAACTTTTCATAATTTTTGATAAAACACAATTATAGATATTAACGATCGAATAAGTGCATTGGATAGAGTGCAAAAAGCAAATGGGACATTTAAGCTGAATAGGAGGGAGTAATATAAATAATAAATGAAGGTACGAAAATTATGACAAATAAACATGGTTATTGATAGAGGCAGAAATACAAACTACAAAGTGACTCCTGTTCAAGTATGAATACATTAATAATAGGAGTACTACTCTTTAACACAAGCCTTGTGTTGAATTAGATCGTATTGCTATGACACGAATCCATATAATTAGTTAATTATTTTTATTTATCATTTTAAATTTGTAAATAATCTCTTTATTGTCATAAGTGTTCACTTATATACTATAAAATTTATCTCTTTAAAATTATAACGATCATCTTAAGTTTATAATACTCCCTCCTATTATACCCATTGGTCATTATTTTCATTATTTTTTGTCACTATTCACTTATCACTATTAATTAATTTGTATTTTATTCTTAATCTATAAGTTAAAACATTGTCATGACTCATGAGGGGTTTCATTTAATTTGTTTCAATATAAGTATTATTAATATCAACTTTTTAAAATTTTCAATTAAGAAGAATAACAGATATTAAGAACTAAAATGTAGTCTCAATAAGTGTGAAAATATAAATGAAACTAATATGTTGCTAAGAGGTAGTATTATATACTTCCTCCGTTCTGAAATACTTGTTACATTAGGGATTTTGACACTATTCATCATTCAAGCTTATTTTATATAAATGTGTAAGAAATAATGTAGTCAAGTAGGATATTGTTTAAATCGTCTAATCGCATACTTTAATAATATTAAGTTTTAATAATTTTTAAATGTGTATAATTCAATTTAAATGATCAAAATAATATATTAGACTGCTTAAAAAATCAAATATAGCAAGTTTAATGTAACGGAGAAAGTTTATACTAACCTAATACTAACCTAATAAAATAGTCTATCATTAAATCCTCCAAGTATGTGTCCTCTGAATAAGAGATAAGACAGTTAGGACTTGGGATGATAATAAAAGACATAATGGAAGATGAGGATTTTCATGCCTGGTGTATGAGTAGTATTCACATTGGTCAATTAATTAATTTATTGTGACTAGGATCTTTCTTTCTCGTAGGTGGCAAACTTAAATTGGCTTTGCTATTTGTGAAATTATTGATGTAAATTAATTTTAAAGTATATTATGAAAATTTTATAGGTTAGAGGCCACCAAGAACAAAAAAAGGTGTTTAATAATTTACCCTAAACAAGAAAAATGAGATTAGGTTAAAACCTTTGTAGAAATTATATTAACAATTATAAATATTGCTTCTATAAATTAAACCCACTTGAAATTAGGTTTTCATGAAAATTTTAGAGCTAATGAAGTTGTGTCTTTGAAAATAAAGCTAAATTGTAATCTCTTTATTCCTAAAATGTCAATAATAAGATCTAAATTAGTCAGTTACTCTAATCAAAATTTTAAAATAGCAAGTCTCCTGAAAGACCGCTTTTTTGATAGACGCCTTTTAGACCCAGTTCATTAGAATTTGTGATCTTAAAAAGATCTAATGCGATCGGTTTAGTGAGCCTGTTATATTTCTCAATCTGATTTTCTTGTTTCTTAAAATTTTTTTATTATATTATTTTGCTTGAAATCATAACTTTTCATAATTTTAAATTGAATTTACATTCAAATCCACTCAAATACGTCCTAGCATATAACGTCTTGGATTGGGCCATGTTTAGGCTTATACCTCTCTAAAATTTTACACCCTCCGTTCTATTTAATTTACAACATTTTTCTATTTTGGTACGCTCCATTTAATTTGCATTATATCTATTTTTTGACTTTGGTTCATCACTTCTTTTTGTTAGAGTATATAACATATTCAAGGGCCTCAACCATCAGCTTAAGTTTTTGGTTGAGTTGGTTCTTTGACAAGGTATCAGAAGCCAACGTGACAAGAGGTCACGAGTTCGAATCTCAATCACCCCTCATTTAAGTGAAATATTTAGCACCAGGTATGAGGAGAGCCTGTATTGCATCCACACTTCTAGCCCAAAGGGCTCTCGTGTTTCTGGGGTCTCAACCATCAGCTTAAGCTTTTGATTGAGTTGGTTCCTTGATACTTTTTAATCTCATTCATTTATTTTAACTCTCTTTCAATTTTATCCACACAATTCATTCACTCTCTTCATTTATTACCATTATCCACCTTTTTCTCTAAAAAAACATCACTTTTCTCTTTGTTCAATCTATTCGTAGATGTGAAGTACTTCCTCCGTTTTACAATACTTGTTAGTAATTATGACATTTTCCTACACTATACATCACACTCAGTATCAAATATTATGAAATTACGTTTGAAAGTGGGCTGGAATATGGAATGTAATGAAGATGATGATTAAAGTTGACTACTATAGAAATGTCATAGCAATATCCAATGTGGATGGAAAATAGTAATGGAAAATGCGATGCATGAATGACCACTAACGACAATAGATATTGATTGTCAAAATCCCATTTTCTTCGTTTTACGTGTCTATAATTTTGTATTATGGAGTTTCACCTCTTTTTTCTTATTTTTTTCATACTTATTAATTTTCTTTTTTCGAAGAGTATATCAATTAGGTTTAACTTATGATAAATTTTAAAGACATTATCGGAAAAACATGAGTATACAGACTCCATAAGCTAAGTATGGCCGTAGATTAGTAAGGGTAAAGCAGGTTACCGCCCAGGGTCTCAAATTATTAAAAGCCCAAAAAACTTATTTTTATGTATATAAGTGATATTAATTTGAATTATATTTATATATAACTTACATACAACTTACATAAGTGATATAAATGATATTAATCCCACTATAAATTAATCTTTCAGAAATATACAAATATTGCAAATTTTTAAGGAGGGGGAGAGGACATCACAAGTCGTCGGTCGTTGGTAGTCTTTGTCTATGCCTCTCTTTAAACGTACAAGTTACACCACACATCTTGTCTTTCCATAAAAAATAGGTTCTTACTTCTTAGGAGTAAACCAACATTATTGTATTTGTTTTTAGTAGGAAATGTCTTGATGTGGAGAAATTAGTAGTAGCAGTATATTTGAATTATTATATGATTTCATTTCACATTTTCAATTCACTTTAAAGATTCTCTTATACTTTCTGATCTGTTCCATAATAATTGCTATTGAGTGTGACATATTGTGTGGGAAAATGTCACTATCAGTAGCAAGTATTATAGAGCAGAAAAAGTAATAATCTGAACTTTTAATTAACAGCGAGTCAGTGAATAATCTCAATTGAGGGTAGGTCACTTAACCAAGAACATTATTGCTCTAATGGTGACCGATTATTACAGGTTAATTTCTAAAAATAAGAAAAATAAAATCAAAAATCAAAAACTTTAAAAACTAGTAGTTAAATCAAAAAAATAAACTTGTATGATTTTTCTTTTTAATTATTTAAAAATTAATAATTTTTTATTATTTAATTTTATATTTATTGTTTATTTTTCTTTGCAAAATGACTTGTTATATAGGTAAAAGGTTACCTTGGTGCATTTCTAGCAAGCACTCTTTATAATTGAGAGCATTCATGCATGTTTAATCAAAAGTTAGAACAACATCGAAGGTTAGTTAGACAATTGTTATATTTAACAATCACAAGACCTGACCCCACTAAGATAGTTCATTACTTTGTCAATTTGTTCACGAACCTCGTGTGCGGAATATTGGGATGGTCTTATACATGTTGTAAAATATTTAAAAGGATGTCTAGGACAAGGGGATCTGGTTTGAAAGTAGCTCTGACATGGTGTTACAAGTCTATAATTGTGATGCAGATCACGTTGGTTTCCCTTTAACTAGATAACTGTAACATGAATATTTATTTAACTTGGATCTTCACTTAATATAGGCGAAGTGAGAAGCAACCCAATATGTCATGCTCTTCAGCCGAAGCAGAATATCGTGCAATGGCTATGACCACTAGTGAAATAATATGATTGCGTAATCTACTACAAAAACTATATATATGTACCAGTACAATTGGGAGCTATTAGTATGTTTTGTGATAATAACGCCACTCCAACAGTCCAACTTGAGGGGAGTACTTGTGAAGCACACTTATGTTTGTGCTATTTTTGTAAACCCAAATCCATATTAGCTAATAGCTTATTATATATGTAAGCTTTAGAATAATGACGATTTTACATATGCGGATAAGAATCAAAAAATATGATGGAATCATTACATAAATAGAAGTTTAATAAAGTTAATTAAAGAGCCATACTGTACTAAAATGAAAATTTTACAATCTCTTGATCACAGAAGTATCTTTTTTACTAGAAATGTACATGTGTTAGTTTTAATTCTTGTGTATGTGTAAATATCTTGACAATTTATTTTGATATTTATAAGCGCGTGATTTTAAATGTGTCCGAGTCATACTCTATTTTGACCTAAGGGTCAACGTTAATCAACTCAATTTTAACCAATTATTTGGAATTTTCTCACAATGATAGAGCACTAAAATTATGCATGCTCCACAAATAGCCAATTGGAAAAAAATTGTACATAATAATAAAAATAAATGATAAAAAAATGTCAAGCATTCACACACCTTACACTAAATGGACAAGAAGAGGTGGAACCCCTCAACCTCAAAAGCCATAGCCCATATCTTTTGTCCCTCTATAAATTCTAAACCCTCCATCAACTCTTAATTATTCCTCATTCATTATTCTCTTAATTTTCCTTTTTCTTTTTGAGGAAAAACCATTAGAAAATGGGATCCTCAAAAACATTATTAATAAATTATATGATCACAATTTTAATAATTAATATTTTCTTAATTTATTCAAGAGCTGAACAAATTGTACCAGCTTTATTTGTGTTTGGAGATTCATTAGTTGATGTTGGTAATAACAATCATCTACCTCTTTCCATTGCTAAGGCTGATTTTCCTCATAATGGCATTGATTTTCCCACCCATAAACCTACTGGAAGGTTTAGCAATGGCAAGAATGCTGCTGATTTTCTCGGTAACTACTTTTCCGTTTCATTATACTTGTACATTTAACTTTTTATTGTTTAATTTAATAAGCTAATTCTTACTTTTATAATATTAAGCGATTAGATAATTTCAATAAGGCCCAATTGGTTAGCCTGGACGTATGAAATAAGCTCAAATGTTTAAATAACTACTATTTCTATATGAAAATAAATATCATGGTAAAATTAACTTTTATATTTATAATAAATTAAAGAGGTTAAGAATTTAAATATTTAAATAGTATTTATTGGCATCATTAAGTTTTAAAAAATGTTTTCTTGATTTTTCAAAAAATTCACTATTACTGTGAAAAAGAAAGTAAATCATGGATTATCTTATCTTCATGAGTTGTTTCTTCTCCGATTCATCATAATACTATGTGTGTTTGTTTGCTCTATTTAATAAGGTACGTCCAAAGAAAAGACATGACAAATTATATTCTAGACGCTTCAAAAGCGTTTGATATAAAATTTCACTTGACTATATATTTCTTATAAATTAGCTGTAATATATAAAATAAATTTTAATGATGAATAGTATAAAAAATATTTTGTAGCAAGCATTTTAAACGTAGGAAGTAACTAAGAAATGTTCACTTTAACAATAATTACTTACTAATAGGATTTATGAATCCCACATAACTTGGATTTTTTGGTTGTTACACAATGTAGTCGACTCAAGCGTAAAGCCTTTTATTAGGACGTGGAAATTTTGTCCATAAGCAAACAGTAAAGCATATAGACTGATATAACTACTTTTCTTTTTTAATTAATACCTAAAATTATATTTTTTTAGAGTTTTTTTTAGTGAAGCGTAACTAATAACTATTTAAAAAAACAAATGATAACACAATGATTTTGTATGAAAGGTTTAATTTTAAGGTACAAATTAATTTTTTAATTTTTATAGTATTGTTGCAATTTGCAAATATACTTTTTGAAATTATAATGATTTATATTATTAAATATTAAGCGTACATAACAACAAAACTCTAAATATACACTACCAAGCACATAACTATCGACTATGGCGAGTTTATTAAATACTCAATTTAATTTAAGTATTTAATTTGAGTATTTTACCATTTAGAGATGAATTTGCTATATCATTAATATTAGTAATTATGATGTCCATTTCATTAGATAAAGATACGTATCTTTTAAAGTAAGTGACGCAAACTAACAAAAGAGTCTTTTATTAATGCATACTTAGATTGATGTGTAACCTAACTCAAAGGATACTATAAATAAGCAATACCATAATGGAGTACGTCCTAAACTCATTAGGAAAAAGATAGTAATTGTACTTAAATTATAATTAATCTTAGGTTGATAACTAACTTTTGATGAATTTCTAACGGTTTGATGAATTTAATTAATATGTTATTGAGAAAATGTTCACATGGGACCCACTTTAGTTATTTAGTGAGCTATTGTCAGTTTGTGAATGAACATTTTCAAGTTTATATATGTAATTATAATATACTCCCTCCTATTCACTTTACTTGTCCCATTTATTTTTTCCACACTTGCCGATGCAACATTTTAATCCTTAATATCTTAAATTATTCTTAATTAAAAATTATGAAAAGTTGATATTAATAATCTTTATGTTGAGACGAATCAAACAAGATCCCACATGACTATGTTTTAACTTATAGATTAAGAGTACAATACAAATTAAGAGGGCTAAGTGAATAGTGCCCAAAAACAAATGGGACTACTAGTCTGAATAGGAGGGAGTGTTTTTTTACATAACCTCTCCTGAAAGATCGTCTATGGCAAAAACAGCGCTCCCAACAGCCCAATCCAATGATTTTAAATTTAAAAAGAAAATTGGATTTTAAAGGTTCGAACTTTGCCTCATTTGCTTCTAAAGATTTGAACTTTCGTTTATCCTAGAAAGGTTCGAATTTTGAAGGTCATCTTCATTTAAAGGTTTTTATGGGTTTTTGTGGGTTTATTTTGGATTGATTATGGGTTGATTCTTGATTGATTATGGATTTTAAGAAGCATATAAATGCATGTTGAGTCCACTAACATATGGAGTATAATTGTATTGTATATGACAAAAAAAACACAGCTGAGAAGATGGGAGTGCAGTCATCACCGCCATACCTTTCATTGACGCGCATTAAAAGTACCAACTTTTCAAGTGGTGTTAGCTTTGCATCTGGAGGTGCTGGAATCTTTGATGGCACTGATCAACTTTTCGTACGTATTCTAATTTCTCTTTTTATTTTTTTTATTTATTTTACCAGATTTAGATTGTCGATTATCAAATCAAAATAAAAACCAAAAAAATTGCGGTGAGCGTGGATCGAACACGCGACCTTCAGATCTTCAGTCTGACGCTCTCCCAACTGAGCTATCCCCGCTGATTGATTTTCTTTTGTGAATTAAATTATAGAAACAATCTTTAACGCTGAACAAGCAAGTAACGTACTTCGGGACGGTACAAGCGACAATGATGCAACAAATGGGACAAATGGAAGCACAGAAAGTGTTATCAAAATCGGTGTTTGCGATTGTGATTGGGAGCAATGATATATTTGGGTATTTCGGATCATCTTCTTCAAGCCAAATGAAGAAAGGTAGTCCACAGCAATATGTCGATTCCATGGTTCTCGCTTTCAGAGGTCATTTGAAGGTGTTTGTTTTAATTATTCCTCCACATTAATATTTGTCTTTCATTTGCTTTTAATTATGAGAGGTTTTTAAAATCAGATTGTCGATCAATTCGACATTTATATCTGATATTCTAATTGAACTTGATTCTAATTAGATTTCAAATTGAATCTAAATTTATGTTAAAATCAACGTGGATACAAGACCTTGTTATTATAAATTGATATAAAACAAATAATCCAAGATTGACCCAAATAAACACATGTAATGAATTTTATAAAAGTTTATATTTTGACAAAAATCACCAAAGTTCTCTGAGTAACTACCAAATATAATTTGGTATATAAATTTTAGAAATAATTTACTTTTAAAAATGGGAAATTCCACGTAATAACCCCGAGGTTTTGGGTTTTCCACGTGGTAACCAAAAATTTTAAAAAATCACCAAAGATCTCTAAGTAACTACCAAAACTTTTAAAACGTTAGGAAACATTAATTTCGAAGCTTTAAGGATGTTGCACCCCTATATATGCTACTCACCATTTTAAATGCCATCAGTTTCAACCATTTCCCCCAAAATATAAACCCAAACTCTACCATATTTGGATTTGGGGAAAAAATATGATTTGGATGAAAAATGGTAAATTTGAGGTTTATATTTTAGGGATAACGGTTTAAACACATGACATTTGATATGGTGAGTCTCATAAATATGCATATAACAGCCATAAAGGTTCAAAATTAACATTTGTTAACGTTTTATTATATCATTAAAGGCCAAGATCAGTAAATGACATTTAAAACTTAATGAATTACACTAATTATTATGAGAGAAAGTCTTGCCGAGAGACGCATTAGATATGTCGACTAAATAGCCCAACTAATATAAATTAAAGGGAAAATAAGAATGTGAACTTCTTGTTTTAATGTAGTCTATTTGATAGACGATCTTCCACAAGAGTAGCTGAATGAATTATTGTATTTGTAACAGAGATTATACGATATGGGGGCTCGAAAATTCGCAATATTTGGGGTGGCAGCAGTAGGATGTTGCCCAGCACAGAGGGAAAGGAACAAAACTGAAGGTTGCAATGAAGCAGCCAATTCAGGGGCTTTCAACTACAACAAAGGACTTATATCACTTCTTCAGGAATACCAAACACAACTTAAAGATTTCCAATATAGCTACTTTGACACTTACAGCTTTTTCCTTAGTCTCATTCAACAACCTGCTACTTACGGTATGTATGCTACTTATTAACTAGCTTCCTCGATTATACTTTCTCCGATCTTTTTTACTCGCAACATTGTTAGCTTTCCCTAACAACCCTAATAAGGCTTAATTAGCATGGTTGAGCAATTTTAAAATTTAATGTCCACTTTATTATTTGTCTTATGTGTTCATATATAAAAGTAATTTTAGACTTTTTATATAAAGTAGTTAAGGATAATTGTCTATTTTTGGGCATAGCTAATAACATACTCCCTTCGTAGCAAAGAGAAAATTAGTGTTTTTTAGAAAAAGGTATAAAATGGTAATAAATGAAGAAAGAGAATAAATTGTATGGTTGAAATTAAAGAGATAGTTAAAATATATGGATGAGATTAAATGGAAGTGGTGGGTCATAGTCTAAAAATAGAAATGATGCAAATTAAGTGGGACGGACCAAAAAAAAATACTGCAAATTAAAAGAGAGGGAAGGAGGAAGGAGTAAATCATTAGCAAACTACAAAGTATGTAAAGTTGTTGAATCTCTAATTAACATGATCCAACACCTTTGGAACAGTCACAACAGTCACAGACTCACATCAACACGTAGGTTGAACCAACTCATCAGTACTATTTTGCTATGATTAAGTTACAATAATGTTATGTTTGGAAAGATAATATCATTTGAAATTCTAAAATCAAATTAAATTTAATATTTTATTTGACGAATTAATGAATTTGAATTTGAGTCAAATCCAATATTGTTATAAAAGTAGATCAAGTTGAGAATTTGAAAATGACTTTTAAATCTTGTTAGATTTTGATTTCATGATGGAAATCTAGAATTTGAAATGAATTGCTTATTTCCAACAAAATCTTAATAGAATCAAGTATTGCAGGATTCAAGGAAGAGAAAGCAGCATGTTGTGGATTAGGGAATTTGAATGCAAAAATAGCATGCATACCCATATCAACTTTTTGTTCCAACAGAAATGACCATGTTTTCTGGGATTTTTACCATCCAACTGAAGCAGCTGCTCGCATCATTATCGATACAGCTTTCGAAGGTCCTCGGAATTATGCTTTTCCGGTGAATATCAAGCAGCTTGTTTCACTTTAAGCACCGGCGACCTTGCAAGAGATGATTCATGATATACAATAGAGTACACACTCAAGTTAGTAGTATACACTAATATATACAAAATTTTATGTGTATTCTTTTTTGTAATACATATAGAACAAATTAAAGGGAAGATATTCAAATTTAGACCAAGTATTACGTATACCAATTGTGCATCCACATTCATATTGTTATAGCTTTTCTTAAATTTTATGGCGGTTTTTTCAGAAAATAAAAGTTAAATTAGTAGAAAAACTATAAAATACTCCCTTCTAAGAGAATGAGATATTTTTTTATTAGGTCAATTCATTAAAAATGTCCCATTTCTATTTTTGTCATTTTTTTTTTACCTTTTACTCTTAATACAACAATACAACAACACATAAATATCAATACCCTCTATGGAAAAAGAGGGTTTTCCACTCACTTTTAAGTGGTCCCTCACCCTTCCTTGGTTTTGGTGCAAAACCCAAATGTCTTCGGATTGGGCCAGACCCCCATTTTGAGCCCTTATCCGGCCCGTACAATTTTAGTGCAAAACCCCTTAAACATGTCATAAATTATAGTTAGGGGTGTTCAATGGGCTAGGCCCCATTTTGAGCCTTTATCCGGACCCTTTCTATAAGGGCTTTGTAAGGGTCGGGCCGAAAACGGGCTAAACTATAATTAAAATGAAGCGGGCTATAAAAGGCTCAATAAGGGCCGAAAACGGCCCTCTGTAAATAGTATAATTAATGCATAATTTAAATTTCTAAATGACCATGTCAATGAAATTTTATACTTTTTCAATCTAGTTATTATAAATGATAATTTAATTGTTATAAATTGATAAATAGGGATTAAAATAATTTTTAGTAGTAAAAAAGGGTGGGGTTGAGCCGGACCAGGCTTTGAAAGCCCAACTCATTTAGAGCTCATATTAATTTTAAAGGCCCTTATCCATTGAGCATCCCTTATCACAGTGTATAAACATAACAATTCTATTACAAATTGTTGTGAAAGACGGTCTTTCAAATAGACGCATTAGATATATGGGCTAAATAGCCTAATTAATTCAAATTAGAGGGAAAATATAAATATGGGCCTTTTGTTTTAAGGTCGTCTATTTGAAAGACGGTCTCTCACAAGCGTAGCTGCAATTCTAGAGCCATACAAAAATCCTAGATAAAAACAATTAGATAACCTTTCTAATTATCATATACCCTAATTAAATACTACTTCCTGCTATTCCCTTTAAATATCCCCTTTAACTTTTCAACTCTATTCATCAACTTGTTACATGGAGCTTGTGTTCTAAGTAGAGCTTAGTAATTAAATAATTTTTAGAATAAAGTTGATGTATACACATAAGTTAGTATCATTTCAGAGGCTTAGAAATTGTTTTTTTTTTGTTCTTGAGACTTATAATTACTACTATTAAACAAAAATATAAGTCAAGGTGAAGATTTTTGGATATGTGAGTTAATGTGACTTGCATTATACAACATTGATGGTGGTATTTTCTATTTTTGTATGAGGTTTGACTTTCTTTTTTTTTTTTTTTTTTGAATAATACCTGATTCATTAATAAAGAGTCATACGACATCTACATCAGAGTTAAAAATTAGCAAATACATAACAACTTTAACCAAAATTAATTCTAAATTAACAAAACTACGATCGTTGTGTATCAGATCTGACAATTCTGAACATCCTCTTCCACATCGCTGTTTGATACAGCCTTCTACGAGGGGGTCTTTCGATCTGTTGTAGTCTTGAGATAAAATTGAAATTGATGTAGTTGATAGTAATTGCAATTTTTGCATCTGTTGTATTATCGCATTAAGCTCTACCAATAAATCAACAAGAGACCAAAATACATAACTCCAAACTCTCACGAGGAGAGAGACTAAAACCCAATATATGGGTAGAACAAACCCAATAAATGGGTAGAACAACCCTCCTATAGGGAGAGGACACAAAATTATTCTAATAATATTTAAAAAGCTTAAAATAGAGAAATTAGGGGCTTACCATCAACCAAAAGGTTGATGATAGCCCCAACTTAAGGTGTTTTTTTTGTGTAAAGATGAAGAAGAAAAAGAAAATGGAAGGAGGAAGGAGGGAGGAGGGAGGAGGGAGGAGAAGGTTTGACTTTCTTGTTCTTATTAGGATTGTTTTTCTTTTCTTTAGGATTGATCATTTTTGGAAGTGTTTGGTATGGTTTTTGGCTATCCGTTACCGTTACCTAGCGGAAATTATTACCACTCATTTGTTTCCTCTCAAATACTAGTGGAAACAAATAATGTTACTTTTGTTTCTTTCATTCAGAAACTCAAACCTTTTCAAGCTATATTCTTTTCTATGATATTTTCTTCTTCTAGTGCTCTAACTAACAAAGTATATCATCTTTTTCTCCCACCATTTTTTATTTTATTTTTGAATTTCTCTTTTTTTGGAATACAACAGGAATAAAATTATGGGTAAAGATCTGAAAATTTTCGATTTGCTTTTCTTACTCCTTCAATGCCAAATTCTTCAATTATGGTTAATTTGCTGGGATTTATTTCTAAAGAAAAAGTTGCAGTTTCATAATATTTTTTTTCATCATATATTCTATGAAGGTAGATTAAATTTCAATTGTACTAATTATGGAGGGATAATGCAATATTAAAAGGTGTTTCCCTTTTCATTAGCATACCAAACAATAAATAACAACAACCATTATCCTTACCCTTACCCTTCTTAAAAGGTTCCCTTTCCATTCCATTTTCACTCTCTATACCAAACACCCCCTAAGAGATTTATTATTTAGAGCTTTGGGGTAGATCAAAATATTTACTTTCATCTTTTATTACATTTTTCACATTATAGTGAAAATTAGTCTCGACTCTCGAGCCTAGTATATGTAGCTATTAGAATGTTAGTGAACTATGTAAATTTGTGTGCTTTTCTCTTTACATTGTTGATTACTGGTATATATTTTATCTCTTTATTGATTAATAATCTCAATCATTCTTTTGCTAGTAGCACAATAAGTACTATTCTATCCGAAACAAGTCGTATACAGGTAAAGGCAGTGACAACAGCGATAGTGGTGGTGGTGGTGTTCTTGATGAGCGTATAACAAAAAAGTAAACAAATAACAAGAAGTAAAATTAATATGGGTTAATGAGGATATTTTGGTTGGATGAGGCATAATAACGAATTGGCGGCATTAATAGGCACCTGAAAACTCGTTCAATTTCTTATTTAATTAAGCAAAACAAACATGCGATAACACTTTTAGGTAATTAACTCTATTTTCAAACACAATTTGATATTAGGGATTGTTATGGACTCAAAACTTTATTGGATCCGCCCCACAACTAACCTTATTGAACTTGATCCAGACACACTTTTTAGAACTATTTAAAACATAAATTTGCTAGACCGGTTTTAGACTCGACTCAATACATGATCCAAAATCATTTTCAAACTTATTTTATACTCATTTTTTTTAAAAGTATTTATTTTGACTTGTTTAATACTTATATTCAATCTATTTACCCATTTTTATTACACTTTTAAAATATTAAATATTAAAGTTTGAACAATAAAACTTAAGTTCATTATTGAATTTTATAAGAATCTATACATATTAGACACATTAACAATTCTGAATCTAGGTATAAAATTTTTAGTTTATAAAGGTACAAATGAAAAAAAAATAAAAATTTCTTAAAATTGAATCCATGATTTTCGACACGACTTAACTCTACGTCATAAACATCATTATACTCTACTAGTGTAGAAACTCATGCAATACACGATTGTTTAGCACCAACATATATAACCATCTGATATTATAGAATAAAGTCAGAGATATTATGCAGTAGAATTACTCAATTTCAACAGCTTTTTTGTAATTTAAAAAATTTTCAGCAATGTATTATATATAGTATATCATAGGATCAATTACCAACTACAACCTTTAAGTTTACTCAATTTCAAATAAACAACCACAAACTTTTTTTACAGTCTTGAACTTGGGAAACATGACAGCGATATAGCCAGATTACCCCAAAATGACTTAGTGACCAGCTGAACCCCAAAATTACTTTTGACGAAGTCTTTTTGCCTTTGACTTTAATTTTTAAAATATCATTTACTCATTTTTAACAAAAAAAAAAAGAAATTAAAATTTTCATTTACATCCTTTAACATTCTTCAACTCCTCCAAAACCAAATCTAAAAATTTCAATCTTCTTCTTAATGATAATCTAATGGGATTCCCACTCACTACAATCTTCTTTTTCCCGATGAACTATAAGTAACAAAAACTAAATCAGCAACAAGAAAAAGAAACCAATTAGCTAACCATGGAACTAAACTTTGTTCTTGAATCACCATTTTTTATCCTTTAAAAGCAACAATTAAACAAATAGGGAAAGATACATAACCCCTAGTTCCAACCAAAATTTGGGGTTCAAACTCCTTCATTATCTTCCAACTTTCACGCATTGAATTGACCCATTTTAAAGGGATGTCCAGATTTTGAACAGACAAAATAGGTCGAACCAATGGGGTTACGGGTATCGCAACAAAGTCATACCCTAAAGTGGGTACAACAATGCTTTCCATCCCAGAATCAACACCAATAAATAAGATTTTGGCATTCGGATTTTTGATTTTCATCTTATCTCAATTGCTACTGTTGGGAAAATCTGTCCACCAGCTCCTCTAGCCGTAAAAACAACCTTCAATGGCTTTTTATTTGTGTGTAACTAATGAAGATGATGGAAGAAAAAACGAGTTTATATGCCGAGGTTGGGAAGGTGATTGAAATTTTGAGATTTGGATTTGGAGGAGTTGAAGGATGTAAATGTGATTTATAATTTCTTTTATTTTTTTGAAAATGAGTAAATTGGATTTTCAATTAAAGTCAAAGGTTAAATGGCTTGGTCAAAGGCAATTTTGGGGTTCAGCCGGTCATTAAGTTAATTTGGGGTAATTTGGTTATATCGCTATGATGTTTTTCAAATTAAAGGCTGTAGTTTGAAAAAAAGGTTCACAACTGTTTATTTGAAATTGAATAATCTTAAAGGCTGTAATTAGTAATTGATCATATATTATACTGCCTCCTATTCAGCCTAAATGTCCGATCTAGTTTTTTGGCACTATCCACTCATCACTCTTAATTTGTATTTTACTCTTAATCTATAAGTTATAATATAATCATGTGGAATCTTTATAATTTTTAATTAAGAATAATTTGAGATATTAAGGGTTAAAATGTTGCCCCGGCCAATGTGAAAAAACTAAATGGGACATTTAGGTTGAATAGGAGGAAATATTATTTAATTTACGCAATTTATATAAATAAATATTAGTCAAAAATACTTATTAATAGAGATGTTGACAAGATCAAATATCATATTATTTTTTCTTTACTCAATAAATAAATATTGTTTGTCAAAACTCTACATTTTCAAGATAAATTATACTCACAAACACGCTCTAAATTCGAATTAATTGGCTCCAGTTTTTAAACACGGGGACCCACCCACAAGGCCACAACAAATTTGCATAAATTGACGAATGTGTACTTAATATTCGGGGATCCGCGTCTGAGTTGTTTATTACCGTAATAAGAAAACGAAGTCCCTCACTAAACCACTTCTATTTATCATATCATCATTTTAAAAAAATCATGTCTACCACAAAATTAATTTAAGCAGAATAATCAATTAAAGTAAGACAGAAACCCGAATTCACTTCAATCACTAAAAATAATGAACAATTAGCATAAATATAGGTAGTAAATTACAATTAGAGAAGAGATGGACTAGTGTTTGGCTAAGGGTTATTTTGTAGATATATTTGGATGAACACTCTTGCTCACTATTTATAATGCTAGATACACTAGGAGTTACACGTGATTCAATATAGGTAGTAACTTGCATAATAAACAACATTTAGAAAATTAATCAGCTGGTATTCAATGAGTTATAACACCTCTATGCACTTGAACCGTTGAAAACAACATCCTATGCTGTCAGAGGATCCGCTTGACCAAGCCGAGCGAAGCATGTGGTCGAGCGGCTGAATCGAGCGAAGAAACAGAAGCTATTAGATACATTCTGACTTGTTTCTCGACCAAACAGAACAGTCCGCTCGGGTCAATCGAGGGTCGAGCGGAGGTCATGTTAATTCTTGAATATATGTGCTGCATTATCAAATATTATAATAAATCATCATGTTAGTTATTTGTCAGCATACTAATAAGGTATGCTGATAGCAAATTATGAACAAATATTGAATTATTATAAAATTAAAGATTATGTTGATACTATACTAGGAGTAAATATTGGATTATTAAAAAATAATCTAGTGGTTAGATTGTTCGCGCGAACATATGGAAGGTTGGATAAGTAAGATTATTAATTTTTCATGCTAAAAAAATAAACCCAAATTATTATTTTAGATCGTCTTTCATAAAGACGGCTTTCAAAAGCTCAGTTTAATTCAAAGTATATATTGTTACAATTCTAAATATAGAGTTAAGTTGGACTTTTAAGAGTCGACTTTACCTAAGACGGTCTCTCAAGAGATCACTGACAGATAAAAGACAAGTAATTTAAAGAAAAAAAAATCGAAACCTAGGAATTTTTCGAATATATCTACTTGATGATGATGACACAAGGTGATCTAACCATTTTCTCTTCTCTACTTCCTTCCTCGTTTGCTCCTGTGAACTACTCTATTCATCATCATTTCTTTTGATTTCTCTCACATCTACCTCACACTATAAATAAGAAAGCAAATGGCGTAAAAATGGCAGAAATCAGCGGAAATTGAGAAACAAGAATTATGAGAGAGATAATGGAGGGAGGATCGTTTGTATCAAAGGCCAGGACAGCCATTCATTCCGCTGCTACTAAAGCGGAGAAAGTTCTCATTGATTTAAAATCCGATCTTCGAGGTTCCTTTCTCTCTCCTCCCTTTTCTCTCTCTAATCTCCATTTTTGATTTCCTTTCTATATTTTCTCTTCACTCTATGTACATTTATTCAATTTTGGCTCCTTTTTTCCCCTCTTTATAGTAATTTTATTTATTTTTTTTACGTCTGTATTTATAAGAACAGCACAGAGAAGCAAACGAGAAAGTTGAAATTTAAAATTTAAAAGTGAAAATTGAAAATTCATTTTTTGAAGTTTTGATTGCTATTTGTATAAACTTTAGATTCGGATGAGCAGTGTAGAAGGAGTTCTGATTCTGTGTTTGACGCTGTATCGCCAGCTGAGGTTGAAAAAAAGGTCAGTTTATATTAATCTTTTGTTGTGAATCGTGGAATTACAATTAACATTTGGTGTTTTTGATTGTTGTTTATGAAGCTGTTGATGAAGTGAATGTTACTTTCGATTCGAATTTGTCATTGCAATTTTAAAACTTTGATATAAAATTTGGTTGTATTTAGGTAATGTGGCGTGAGAATGAATAGTTTTCTGAATTCAGCATTGCAGGGTAGTAGCGGCGGTGGACTGAAATTTTCATCTTAAGTAAACAAATTTAGTATATATGATTAAGTTTAGGACTATCTTTGATTCCAAGTTGACAAGTTTGCGATCAATCCGCAACGAAGTCATGCTATACACCTTCTGTCCCGAAAAGAGAATCACATTTACTATTTTAGGACGATAAGAAGCCATTGCACCATTGCTATAATCAATAGTCGCAAACTTAATCTTTGTTTGTTATTATAAGGATATGGTTGCATTCATGTTTTTACCACTTGTCATGATAGGGTTTCAATGAGCCAAAGAAGTTTCGATGGAAGCCGCCTAGAATATGGATAAAGCAAGAATGGAATGAGAAACTAAGGAATATTGGAAGTAGTAGAAAGGGAACTGAAGGCACACAGAACATCGAGGGTGTAAAGATGCCGTTTCCTATGTATGATCCAAATTTATACTTGTACCATGAAAGAGTTGCTGCAGAAGCTAAGGTGAGCTACACACTAGTTAATGTTAAATTTGCAGTTCTTCATTTTTTTTAACTTCTGAGTTCTATGTAATCCTAATCAAGTTTAATGGAAATTAAGTTTTTGTTTCATGCTTCTCTCTGGTGACCATATGTACAATATAATGAAGAGGACCAAATAGAAATATGAACTTTTTTGGCTTAGATCAGCCTGATACTCTTTTAATTTTTATTGCTCAGCTACAAAAAAGGATTCCAAGAGATCACAAATAATAATTTCTTTACATGACTTTTGTTTTATAGATGGACAAGTTTGAATGGTTTGTCCCACAACGATGAATTAAAGATAATGTATACGTAATAAAAAACATTAGAGCTCTTCCTTTCATTTCCATATGGTTTTAGAATGATATCTCTTTGGCTTATGAAGTGAGTGCACCTCGTGTCATAGAGCAAAACACGGCTGCATCGCATTGCATCGGTTGCATTGTAAAGTTTTCAAAATAAACGAATCGATATTTCCAGTGTTATAAGGTATTAAAAAAATCGCATTTTAGGCTGTATTAAGAGATATATTATGGTTTTGACCGATATTTAGGCTAAAGTTCAACCACATCACTCCTGTTACCGCATCACCGTTCCGTTACAACGACTGTTACTGCATTTTTACACTATGCTTCGTGTTTACCAATTAGATATTGACATTATTAATAAGTTCAACCAAATTTAACAATCTACACAATTTTGCGCTTTAGTGAGCTACAAAATTGAAAGGCTTAAGTGAAAATTTGATAATGGCCATTGACCACTTGGTTGACTCTTGATAGCAAACACCATTTACAATTTCACATGTATAACTTTACATGTTGAACGAGTATAACTTTACATGTTGACTCTTGATAGCAAACACCATTTTATAACACAAAATTCCACTACCTTGATGCGACAATTCCTTTAGGTAGCTACCACATAGGCGGTGCTAGGGGTTGGATTGTACTCAATCCTACACTTTCGGTTGACTCTTGATAGCAAACACCATTTACAATTTCACATGTATAACTTTACATGTTGAACGAGTCATTTCTATTGTTCATTATAATTTAAAATTATTAAGTTGTAATTGTTTTCTCCATAAAAAAGGACGAAAAATGGCTCTTTAATCATGCGCCAATTTTATTTTTGTGAAGTTGCACATGGTGTTAGCTGCCAAGGGTCAATTCAAATCAACATTTTTGGCAGTGTCTTTACTAACAAGGGTAAAGTTGCGTACATCGAACCTCTCAAATATTTCCGTAGGTAGGAGTTGACTAATAGCATTGGGGTAATGAATTGATAAATAAAAACAAAAAATGAAGGAAAAAACACATAATTGTTTGAATAATTTGAATCTCTCACTTGTCTTCCGGGGTGTTATGTGGAGGGTGATTATAGAGAAAATGAAGAATATTGGAGTTCCGCCTGCTCACTTAGGCATGGTATATTGGACTTACGCTCTGGTCCCAATGTGTTCTTGAAGTCCTATATTTTGTCCCTGCCATGGTTAGGTTGAAATTTATTCTGCTGCATTGACATGAAGGTGAATTGTTGTATGTCTAGGGTTTTGAGACACCATCGGCTGCTGATAGTTCTGAGGCCAGAGATATTATCCCACCTGCATCTGTTTTGAAGCAACTGGCTATTGCCATTGAGTAAGTTCACCATTAAATTCTTTCAACCAATGATTAGGCTTTTCTAGCTTTTTTTTTACCACATCCACTCAACAAGAATGTAGTTTAAGGAAAATACATGCCAGGTTCAGCAGGTAAAAACTAAAGACTAAATTTGACATTTGAAATAATGATTTTAATTTCATTAAACCTACTTTATACTTGTTATCTTGCGTAATGTCACAATACCCTCTTTTAGGTTTTAGAGGGTATAAGTGCTGTATATCCTACTCTTTTAGGTGGTTTAGTTGATTCATTTCTAGATGCAAGCACTTCCTGTTCAATCTGATTGATGCTTGTTATTTAGAAGAAATTAATTTTGAGTTTTACTCTCTTTTTGGTACTTGACAGATCAGAGAAGAATTATAGGTCAGTAAGAGATTTTCTAACATCATCTGCTAGTTCTTCCCCAGTTCGAGAAAGGGCAAGTTTAGGCATCTCAGCCGTTAAGTCCCTAGTGCTCAGGGAGAAGGAGGAAAAGGTTTCTTCTGAGTTCAGTGATGATGAAGCATGGGCTTTTATACAGTCTATACTTGATGCTCGTAAGTGCATAATGAGCACATGCTCAGACTTGTTGAGAAAAAAATTTGCAAATTAAGTTTGTTATTTATCTCTTGGTGATTGTTGACTTCCATTGTAATTCCTGGAAGATGTTCACAGAGGGACTTACGCTCGGTAGGAAAGTCGGCTTTTGTGTTGAAAGTTTGCCTAGCCCAAGGACATTCCCAAAAGATGTTCATGGTGCACCGCCACAAAGTTTGATTGTTAAAGTCTCTGAAGTCATGGGAAGCTTGAAAACGCTGCGGAAAATGGCATTATTTTGGTGCGGGATCATTGCTCAAGTAGGTCATTTACATTACTCAAATTTTTTTTTTCTAATCAACCTAGATATTTGTGCTCTTCTCCTCCACCTACCCCTCTGGCCCTCTCTAACAAGATCTAAGTGCTATATTTTGAAAAATTATACAAAAAAACTGAATGAAAAAAGGATGTAATTCTAGTTCACGAAATAAAACAGAAAGTTTTTTATTTTTTTATACATTTGTAGTTTCTTTCCAATACTTAGGTGTCATTTAAAAAACTTTTAACCTAGGGTATGTAATGTTTTAGTTATTCAATGTTTACAACAATTCTTTGAACAATTGCTTACGGTTGACTTCTAACTTGTGATGCTATTATCTTTTCCTTTGTGCTATGTTTGGTAACATTGATTTCATTTGAAAATCTTGAATTCGCACAAATTGAATGTTTGGAAAATCAATGAAATTTAATTTTGGATTTGAGCCAATTCTACCATTGTTTTAAAAGTAGTTTAAGTTGATAACTTGGAATGACTTTTCAAACTTTGTCATTCTCAGATTCTTCATTTATGATTTTATAATTGATATCTATAATTTAAAATGAATTACTTGTTTCCAAACACAACCTTGGATAATCTCTATGCCATTGCTGCGTATTACATTTTCTGTGTCTGTTAGTGTTTTCCTATCATTATTCTTGTTTTGAAACTGCAATGGGGCATTTTTATTTCTTTTATGAGCTGAACTGTGAACTGTAATTCTTATCTACGTTTTCCGTGTGTGCAGCTCAGAAGACTTTGGTTCGAAGAGCTATATATTCCTGGGATTCCTCTTGATGATGTACCCGAATTGAGTTACTGTCTACTCTATCAGCAGATGCAACTTATAAATTGCTGTATTTCTAGGAAAAAACGTCGAGCAATTGCTACTGATTCATTGGAATCATTAATTCGTGATGCTGAAGGGGCGCCTTTCTCAACTGAAAGAATAACTTCAAATTCTTGTCTGTATGCAAGAACAAACACTGGGGATCATGTAGTACGATTGGGAGTCAGTCATCAGGCTGACAATTTGACATTGTTGGAAACTGGGGAGCCCGTCTATGCTCCCCTGACACAGGTTTGTTGAATATGGAGCAATAAAATGATGTTTGCCTCTATTTCTGTGGCTAACTACTATCTGTGTATCTACAGGAAGGACCATTGCTAACTGAGGATCTTGCCCGTGAAGCAGAAGAGTTTGTGCTTCGGACAGGAAGGTTAGCCTTACAATGTTCCGTCTTCTTTATTTTGTAAAATTGTCATCTCTATCTAGATGTCAAGCTTGATGAGCATATTATGCTTAGTATATTGTTTGCTAGGATGATCTTGATTGTACTAAACTGATGTGGCTTCTACTATAGGAAGTGCATAATTTGCAGTTGTAAATTGATCCAGAATTGTCTTGCAGATTAAGTTTGCTGTTTATGTGTATTCTGGGTCCTTACATTGAATCCCTTTCTATTGACCACAATTCGATATCATTAAATTCTATGACCTGTACAACTTCATTCAGAGTCTTTGCTACCCATTACCTACTTTCAATGTTTGAGTTGAAAATATATTGAGCACTCCTGCAGTTTACCCTTTTGAATAGGATGATAATGTTAAAATGATAATATCAGTTGTCTTCATCATTTCAAAATATGGCACTCCCTCTATCCTAGATTACTTTTAACTCTTTCCATATCCTTCCATCTCAAATTACTTATAACATTCGGGTTTTGGCAAGATCTTGTATTTTGTTGTTTCTTTTGCCATAACTACACCCTATTTCTTCTTGCCAGTATTTCACTGCTTACCTTTTTATAAGAAACAATCGACAACCACACAACTTATTATTGAATATTACGTGCCATCTCAAATGTTAGAACTACATTGAGACTGAGGGCTTTGAGGTCACTAGTTACAGTCATAGATTTGAATATGGGATGCTTTCATGACAACTGTATTTATGTCTTTTTTTTTTGGTTGAGGCTAAAATACTCCTTGGTATGTGGTTACATCTTGTTTCAGTTTATGACAGCTTGATTATTTTCTATTTGCAGTGTAGGAGCTGGCTGTTCCCAGCTTCTGTCTGATATGCAAGCTTTCAAGGTTTGTCTAGTTCTTAATTAAAAAATGATCTTCCTGCATTTCTTATCTCATTTGACAAGGATAAACAGTCATCTTGTATAATTACTGCTATTTTTTTGCTAAACCTGTCAGGCAGCAAATCCTGGATGTAATCTCGAGGACTTTGTTAGATGGCACTCTCCTCCTGATTGGAATGAGTCCGGAAATGACTCTGATGCAAGTACATGTGGAGGTGATTCAACATCTTCCAGAGGTCGATTGAGTAGACGTATGCAGAAAGAAGGTCAGCTTGATTCTGGTGCTCTTAATTACTCGTCTGCTAGTAAAGTAATAATCACGAAGGCAGTAATGAGATAATTGCCTGCAGCTTTTTACAATTGTTGTCAAGCTTTATATATACTAGCAACATCATAAGCGTATCTGACATAGACACATGAAATTCACAAGGCGCTGGCATTGTTTAAGTTGGTTATTGTATGATGGCTCACACTTCACCATACCAAATTTCTTTTTGTTTTTGTTACGTTGTGCATGTGTCGTAGCATATTTTAAGAAAATGTCGTCCATCTTGCATCAGCCCACCCCACTTTGACTTTTGACAAATATTAAGAAATAATTTTTTTGTGTGGGAGTTCAACCTTTACTGTTAACATTATACTCCTATCCCAAACTAATTGATAGAAGAATTTTGTCTAGTCATTTTTATTTTAAAGGGTTGGGTGAAAAACATGTAAAAAGGTGTACATTTAAAGAATATTTGTAAACTCAAAAAAAAAAAAAGAATATTTGTGGCAAGAATAGTTGGTGCTTTTGCAGACCACTTGCCTTATCGAAGCTTCTGACTTCCAATAATTTACTGCCATATTGACTTATTGAGTGTATTAATTAATTTTGTGTTGGAGATGAAAATTGGTGGGGACAACTGGTAAGTTAGCGTTTCAAGTACTTAGGTTAGAATCAAAAGTTTAAGGTTCTAGATGTGCTCTATGCTCAACGGGTCTTTCGCAGTTCTGCTATTTGGATAGGATTACTAATTTCATTTACTACTTATAATAATAATAGGTCCATTAAAGTTCTAAAGTACGAATCCTAATACTTTCAGCACTTTTAGCTCTAATGTAGTGCACTATGGTATACTTGTTTGTTTATGTTTTACTTCCATGACAAGAGAGAAGCGTTGGATAATGGGATTCTGTTGAAAAGAAAATTGATGCCTACATCCGGAAGAATACCATTAATTGCAGTTTTTATTATTCATGCATAGTAAAATGCAAATGCTATAATAAGGTGGAGTTTCAGTGAAACAAAACTTTGTTTTTGTGTTCGCTATGTATTAACATGATGCCGAATAGTCCAAGCTAGCTATGTATAGATTTTGAATCCTGTCTGAATCCTGTTCAAAATAATCTGCTGGGATCAATTTTTTATTTGAATGTAAATTGTGCTTGTTTGATGATAATATCCTTCCACAATGATATTGCTAGATCTGTGTTCTCTCTTAATTGCTCTTCTGGTTGACATTGCTATTCCTAGAAGATCCGATACCAGAAGATTTTATTTTTTGGGACTTCACTCTGATTGCTTTTTTATATTTAGGTAATTTATGGCAAGAACTTTGGGAAACTGCCAAGCCTGTCCCTGCTGTTAGACAAGCACCACTTTTTGACGAGGATTTGGCAGTGTAAGTTGGAACTATAAAACTTATATATTGAATGTTACTTGCGATTTGAGACCTTTTTTTCGTACTAGCTAATTTGCAGAACATGTGGCCTTGTGTAGGGAAGGCTTGCTGACTGTATTAGAGGACATCACTCCTTCTCAGCTATTTGGCCAGTTATCTCAATCGTTGGTTAGTTACTCATAATGTGTTATTCATCTTCGTTCACTAAGAGTGAAAAATGAGAATGGGCTTTTCTTATTGCCTTGTAATTTAATTTCAGCTTGGACTGGGATTTGTGATTGCTGAGGCTAAGCTTTCTGCAGACGAGATTGTAGTGAAATTGTTCTATGAGTGTAAAGATTTTGTCATTGCCACATGGCAAAGTGAGGCCTGGATGGAGAAAATCGATGATATTTGCCAGGTACAAATTCCTTCAAATGATTAGTTTTCTCATCTTGTGCTCGCCTATATGCTGAATTCCTGATCGTAAACTTGCTATCTAATAGGCCGTATTTGAGTCTAGTAAATTGATTTGGAACAGAAATATCCTTTATTTTTAAGTTTTACAACTCTAAAGAATGACAAGCTTAAAGAGCTACTACCATCACAGTGAAATGTTGTAGTAGTGTTTTAAAAAGGGTAAGGTTGCATAATCCTGTCTAGGTGGGAATCACTTTAACTTAATCGTATTAGGGAATTGTATGTTTGAAATAAATGGCAAGTCAAAAGTCTGCCTTACTAAATATGGAATCTGGCCTATTGTGGTCTATGATTTGGGAAAAGAGGGAAATACTAATTATTCATCTGTCACTCGACGATTGTAATATACATCTGATATAGGTTGCTCCTTGTGTAGGAAATATATTTGTAAATGTTGAGTGTTGACCTTGGATGAGAAAATGAAAGCAATGTAGTGATGCATATACCAAATGCTTAGATAAATAAGAAGAGCATAGTGCAAATTACGAAGAATGCAACACTTATATGTTCCATGAGATCTATGTGCTAATGAATATTCCAATTTGTGTCAATTTATCTTTTTTGCTTTGGTGCAGGTTTACGAAACAGTCGAAGCAATTTTTGTTCGACCTGATGATGTCATTAAGGCTGTGAGGCAGCCTGAAGACGCTAATACCACCCAGGAGCCAAAATTCCGATTTAAGAAACTAAGCCAGGTATTTGGCCGCAAAAATAAGTCAAGAAAATCATCTTCAGAGGAGAACTATAGTTCGGAAGACTCTCCAACACGCCAATCAAGTGCGACCTTTTCTGATAGCAGAGCCTCAATGTTTGGAAAGAGGCCTCCTAAACCCGAGTACACACAATCACCATCAACCCCTTCTGGTTCAGATGAAAACGATTGGACCATAGTTTGATTGTTTGAAGAAGCATTTTTATAGTCAATTTTAGATTAGATAGAGTTATTAATCCCTCCACATCATTTCTTTGATAAAATTGTAATTATTCTTTTGTTAAAGAATAGAGAATACAGGAATGTATGGAATTTTGTTCTTGCCTGTTTTATCTTCTGATACTCTATTGTACAAAAACTGTATTCGCATACACATTATTACTAATGAATCAACGACCTTTTATTTTTCCAATGTCATTAAAAATAGTTTTATATAGACGATTTGAAGATGCTAGATGTACAATGTACGCCATCTTACATTGTTACACTTGTGAAGGACCGTCTTTATTTGGGTTTGGTGCTGTTGAAACCACGGGCTCCCGTCTTCTTGTTTCCGTCATTCACGGAGCCGATGTCAGTTTTCTCATTTTCATCCTCTTTGTCCAACTCAAAACTTTTGGAGATAAATTGTGGGACAACAAAATTGGCTATTAAATAGACAGAGATCATCAACGCACTGCAAATTGGAAAAAAAAATCAATATTGTTAGAATTATTGCTCTTACATAGACTTGTTAAAACCGTGAGTTCGACGGGCATAGTCAAGTGATTTTTGGGTCGAATTCAGATCAACCCAACGGATAATAGAGTTTTAAATGGAATGTATGTTGATAAACCCTTTGATTAAGAAGTGTACATATTTGTAGTTCATTGAAAATGTCTTTTCATACTAAAACATAGAGATGCATTGTGTTTTCTATTAGCAAAGCTTTAATAAGGTGTCATTTACTCGCTTTGTCCTTCTGAATTAGCACCGTTTGACTCAAAAAGCTCTCACATTTTTTGGTCAAAGGGTGCTATTTCAGAGGAACATAGAGAGTATCATTTTTCAGCTCTTTTATTATATTGTATTATATAATCGAAATATAAAAGATAAAGAAGAAGAAACAAACCTTGTTTGGATTAAAACAGAAATATCAGCAGGTTTAGCAACAGCAATGCTTGTAAAACTCTCCACTTTCAAAGCAAAAACACCAACTTTTGAGATTTTATTGTTTAAACCCCTGTTTTTTGAAAATTGGTAACATAATTTGGTTTGTGTTTTACAATTTTGGCTATAATTTTTATGTGTGGAAATCAAGTAAACAGGTGATGAGAAACAGTGATTGCAACTCATTGTGGAAAAGCTAAGAAGATAAGGCACCCTCTATTTTGTTTTTTATTTTTACTTTTTTGGATAATGTTTGTAGGGAGATAAAGATAGTAGTTGATGCGAGTTAGATAAGTCGATAACAAAGGCCAAACAAAATTTTAGTTTGAAATGAGATGGTTTCATGTTAAATAATTTTTTATTAAATTGGATTAATATATATTTACAGAGTAAATTGATTTATCCTTGATGCGCAGAAAATAAACTCACATATTATTTATTTTAAATAAACCTATTTGTTAAAATGAATCGACTTACTCTCTCCGAATCGTTTTAGATGTCTCATTTCCTTATTTGGCAAAATCATATCAATCGCCTCATTTTCTTTTTTATCTATCTTTTTTTTTTACCTAAATAACCCCACTTTTCCTAATCCCAATACCCAACTACCACCTTTACAATTAATTTAGTCAATTAAAATACCCAACTACCACCTTTTTAATGTACCCCACACCACCCTTAATAACCGTGAAAACCCAAATGGGACATCTAAAATGATTCAGAGGGAGTATTATTTATAACAATCTTCAAGGTTTCTCTGTAATTCAAGAATTAGGAATAAACAATAGTTGGGTTTTTCCGCAATTATACCGAATAAGTTTGTTTATTTTTAAAAAATAATAATTGGATTTATTTTTAGTGAATCGAGCAAATGTTGGTTTATTATTTACAATTTCCCCTTTAAATTGATCAATGTGAAAATTTGGCTAATTGTATGAGTCTATTTTATAGTGAAACGTTTTGATACAAGATAAACTAAAAACAAAAACGTTTATCTAGCCCAAAATATTAAAAGAATTTGGTCTATTGGGCCCTCTAATATCAAACAAATGAGAAACTAATGTAGGAGATTATACTACTATACCGGTTTGAAGTGACTCTTTTGAATAATTAAAATAAATATTTAGTTAGTTGTCTATTTTCACTTAAAATGACATGTATTTAACCATTAAAAATAAATATTTAAAGAAGAAAATTAGAATTATAATTAATCTAATTGAGTTATTTAACTAGACAATCTAACAAACAAGTAGATTGAGTTTCCTTATTTTGAGCTATTCTTTATTTTGAGATTGTATTAGAAAAATGCACTAATTATCTACATGTGGCTATTCCTTTTTAGGTGATTGATGTCTTCGTTCTTATTGAAAACAGTTTAATAAGCGGAATTAGGGTTAAGACAAGTGTTTAGGGTTTAGAATACTGCTTTGTATTGATTTAAATAATTACAGAGGTCTAAATATATATACAGCTTAAATACACTAATAAAGGAAAGAAATAAAATCAGCCTAAATAACCTAATAATCTCCTAAGATACAGCTAATCAGAATATTACATAATATACTTTCCTACACTCCCCCTCAAGTTAGGTCTTCGGATCTCCGATACCTAACTTGCATAATGTCTGCTCAAAGACTTCAGATGAAACTGCTTTGGTAAGAATATCTGCTAGCTGATCTTCTGATTTCACATGCGGTAGGCTAATGATCTTTTTCTCCAACTTTTCCTTTATGAAGTGTCTATCAATCTCAACATGCTTGGTTCGATCATGTTGAACCGGATTCTCTGAAATACTAATAGCTGCCTTATTATCACAAAAGAGACTACATGTTTTATTCTGTGAAACATATAGTTCGCTTAGGAGTTTCCTAAGCCACATGACCTCTGTAATTCCCTTAGCTATGCCTCTGAACTCTGCCTCAGCACTTGAAAGAGCTACCACCTTTTGTTTTTTGCTCTTCCATGTAACAAGATTGCCTCCTACCAATGTAAAATATCCAGATGTGGACTTCCTATCATCTCGATCTCCTGCCCAATCTGCATCTGTATATGCTTGAAGCTCTAAGTGTCCATTTTTCTTGTAAAAGACCCCCTTACTGCTCGTACCCTTAAGATACCTTAGAATTCTAATAACTGCTCCCATATGATGTGTCTGTGGTCGATGCATAAACCTGCTTACAACACCCACGGCATAGGCGATATCTGGTCGAGTATGAGCCAGATATATGAGTTTTCCAACCATCCTCTGATATTGTTCTCTATCTGCAAGTTTCACTCCTTCAACCATCTGTAACCCATGATGAGTAACAATCGGTGTTTCAGCTGGACGACAATCGATCATACCTGTTTCAGCCAAGAGATCAAGGATGTATTTCCTTTGACTGATGAAAATACCACCCTTGGATCTTAGAACCTCTATACCCAAGAAATACTTGAGATGACCCAAATCCTTCATCTCAAAACAGCTGTCTCTTCAGAACTCCTATTTCCTCCTCATCATCCCCAGTAATAATCATATCATCTACATAGATGATTAAGCAAGTAATACGACCCTTCTGTCGCTTGAGGAATAGAGTGTGGTCTGAGTTACTCTGCTTGTACCCAAATTTCCTCATTGCAGAGGTGAACCTTCCAAACCAGGCCCTTGGAGACTGCTTAAGCCCATATAGAGCTTTCTTCAATTTACATCCTTCCCCTGATTCATACCCATCTGCAAAACCAGGAGGAGCCTTCATATACACTTCTTCCTCAATCTGTCCATGAAGAAAGGCATTCTTCACATCAAACTGATGTAAAGGCCAATCTTTATTTGCTGCAACTGAGAAAAGAACACGAATAGTATCAATCTTAGCAACAGGTGAAAAAGTTTCAGAGTAGTCTACCCCGTAAGTTTGTGTGTATCCCTGCGCTACCAGTCTGGCTTTATACCTTTCTATCGTCCCATCAGCTCGGTATTTGATAGTATATACCCATCGACACCCCACAGTTTTCTTACCCTGAGGAAGGACACATTTCACCAAGTTTCATTTTTATCCAGAGCAGAAATCTCTTCTTCCATTGCCTTCTTCCATTTTGGATCCCTAAGAGCTTCATCAACAGTTTTAGGAACATCATTCGAATAGAGAGCAGTTTGAAATGCCAGAGCAGTTGTAGACAGATTCTCATTATTTTCTTTGTCTACAGGATATCTAGACCTTTGAGCCTCAAACTCTGGATCATATCTTCTTGGTGGTATACCTCTTGTCCTTCTAGGTGGCAATTTGTACCTGCCTGTCATATCCACATCTGTATGCACAATATCATCAGAAGGAATTTCAACCACAGTATCATCAGATTTTACCTCATGAGGATCGTTTTGATCCGGATGCTCGTCGGAAGAGACAGGAGTGTCCTGAAGAGGAGATACTATGTATTCAGTAACGACATCGGTAGTCTCGCTTTCTTGCTCTTTTGGGTCAATTCGATCAATCACAACTGGGTTAGGCTCAGTAGGGTAGATAAGCCAGCTAAAGTTCTCACTGATTTTCTCCCCCTGAGAACGATGCTGGTGATAATAAAAAGACTGTTCAAAGAAATCACAGTCCATGGTGGTATACATGCGTTTATGAGTAGGATCAAAGCATCTATACCCTTTTTGGTTCACCCCATAGCCAACAAACACACACTTAATGGCTCGTGCTTCTAGTTTGGTTCGTTCCTGCTTAGATAAATGAACAAAGACAGTGCACCCAAAGACTTTTGGAGGTAAAGAATGATAGGATGGAAGAGAAACAAAGAATTGAAGGGTTTCAAGAGGGGTTTTATACTGTAAGGGTTTGGATGGAAGTCGGTTGGTGAGATATGTAGCTGTGGCAATGGCTTCGGGCCAAAGGTATGAAGGGCTATGGGACTCAATCATGAGAGCCCGAGTGATCTCAAGAAGAGTCCGATTCTTGCGCTCAGCCACCCCGTTTTGTTGTGGAGTGTCTGGGCAAGAGGTTTGGTGTATCATCCCATGGTCAGACAAAAAGGTTTTCATATTAGTGTTAATGTATTCCCTCCCATTATCAGATCGAAGAATTTGTGGTTTAGCATGATATTGAGTTTGAAGCATATTATAAAAGGTAACGAAAACAGAAAAAACCTCAGATTTGTGTTTCAAAAAATAAACCCAACTCATGCGAGTGCAATCATCAACAAACAAGACATAATAAGAATAATTATGCATGCCAAAATTGGGAGCAGGACCCCATACATCGGAATGTATCAAAACAAAAGGACTAGTAGCACGAGTAAAACTAGGAAAATAAGAGTGTTTGTGACTTTTTGCCATCACACATGATTCACAATCCAAAGTCTCAAAATGTTTATAACTAGGAAATAAATGTTTAAGATAAGCTAAAGAAGGGTGACCCAAACGTCGATGCCAAAGCCAGAGATGATGATCAGGAGACTCGCGAGCCAGTAGAGCTTGACTTTTGTGAGTCGTTTCATCAACATAGTATAATCCTCCTCGTTCAGTACCACGTCCAATGATTGTCCCGGTCCGAGCATCCTGCACAACACAACCAGTAGCAGTCATAAGAATAGTACAATCAAGCTCTTTAGTCAGCTGACTAACAGATAATAATTTGTGAGACAAACTAGGAATCAATAAGCAGTTTTTAAGATGTAAAGAAGGAGAAACATCAATAGCACCGGCACTGAGAACCCGAACATACTCCCCATTGGCTGTTTGTATATGAGAACGGGTTGTGGTTTTTTGGTTTAAAAAATCAGTTGGGTCAAAGGTCATGGTGTCGGTGGCCCCACAGTCAAATATCCATGGGGTGGTGGATGAAGGAGTATTTTGTGGTGTGGACAAAAAAGAATGACCCAATGTTTTTGAACCCATAAAATCACAATTTGGGGCGTATGATTTTATGGGCCCAAAGTCATCAAGTGGGCCAACTTTATGATGGGGTTCAGAATAATGGGGTATGGAATTTTCTAGCAAATTAGGTATGGAATTTTCTAGTAAATTAGGTTTAGGTTTTTTATGTTCCACTTCCCTTTCCCTATAAAAGAGTATTTTAGGAAAGTTGCTTTGGGTTTCCTCCGCCAGTTTCTCTCTCCTCCCATTCTTTTCTTCTTGTTCGATTATACTGCCATGTCTTTGAGAGTTTCTGATTTTTTTTGTTTGGTTTGTCTCACCTCCAATGGAATCCTCCTTGCCTTCTGAGTGGTCTGCACCCATAAAGAGGGCTTTGCCGCCGGCCCGGCTTGCCGGAGCCTTGGTGGCAGCCTTCTTTTTTTGTAGATCTTCCCACCATTCAGGATAGCCTATGAGCTTGAAACACCCCTCCTTGGTGTGTCTCGAACCCCCACAGTTACTACACTTCAAGTTCGACCTATCCTCTCGCCGGAATGATGGTCTCTCTGACCGGCTATGGTGTGCTATGAGTCCACTTCCAATGTCTGAGGGGTTTTTCCCCAATGATGATACGTGGTGCATGACTCCACGCCTAGAGATCTCTCTACGAATCATGGCATAAGCTGCATCAATGGTAGGTACTGGAATCTGATTTAATAAATCCCTTTTTTCCTTATCAAAACTATCATCCAAACCGGCCAAAAATTGGTATAGGCGTTGGGTTTGAATGTAGTTATTAAAAATGGTGATATCTTCATTGCATTTCATTGGATTTGGAGACCTCCGATCAATTTCTTTCCAAAGAGTAATTAAATTGCCAAAATACTCTTCTAAGGTGTCGTTGTTTTGCTTGATTGAAGACGCCTTTGTGCTCAGATCAAAAATCTGAAGTTCATCGCGTCCGCTTCCGAGTAGGGTTTCAATACCCTTCCATAAGTCCCAGGCTGTACTATAGTCTAGGAATTGATTGACAAGTTGTGGTTCAATATTTGAAATAATCCAAGAAAGGACTATCACATCTTTCTGTCTCCATTGTTCGTATGTCGGATCTGTAAGAGCCGGTGGTTCCCTTGTGATATGTTCTAATTTCTGTCTTGCATCAATGGCTATTATCATAAATTTACACCATTTGGTGTAATTATGATAATTTAGTTTTTCTGCGACCTTCAATTCATGTGAGATCTGTACTGGTTCAGGTTGTGTTTGTTTTTTGTTCATTTGGTTGAGCATCTGCATAAGTTGCTCAATGCTCATAGTAACAGTTTGATTGCTTTCTGGGGTTGGATCTAGTTTGAAATCAGCCATGGTAAATGATGAAGGCTGAGAAAGGTTTTTCCGGTCCCGGATTCTGCCTTACGGCTCTGATACCATGAAAACAGTTTAATAAGCGGAATTAGGGTTAAGACAAGTGTTTAGGGTTTAGAATACTGCTTTGTATTGATTTAAATAATTACAGAGGTCTAAATATATATACAGCTTAAATACACTAATAAAGGAAAGAAATAAAATCAGCCTAAATAACCTAATAATCTCCTAAGATACAGCTAATCAGAATATTACATAATATACTTTCCTACACTTATCAAATAGGTAATTTAGTTTAGTGATGTAAAGTCTGAATTTAAGGGGAATGTTGTCAAAAAGATAAAATTATAATAATTAATTAAGGGGGGAAAATTCATACAAATTCGCTATAGCTATTATTATCTTAAAGGGGAAAATTTTTTTAAAAAATGGAGGGTCATAGGCAACTCCACATAAACCCCTAACTCCAATCATCATCACCATCCTACTCGGTATATTCCACCCATAGAAAAACTATGGACAAGATCTGGGAAGGAAAGGACGTCGACAACTCATACCCATAAAGGAGAGTGCGATCAAACCCCTAACTCCGATCATGGTTTTAATTAGTTTAAGCATAATTCAGTTAGAGCATATATCATTTTTTCTAAGAGGTATTTGGCTTTTAATGCTCATTGTTCCTTCCCTACTTTTCTTATTACTTTACCCTCCCCTAAGCCTACCATGTACCCAACAGAAAGAGGAAAGGAAAAATAGTTATCTTCGAACTTTGAATTGTAAAATATACTATTTGGAAAATTTCATGTAGTAACTCTGAGTTTTTGATTTTTTTCTCGAATGTTTTTTAAAATCCGCAAGGTCATGTTGAGCTTTCAATTATTCTTTATGGTAGACAAACATGTTAAATTTTTGGTTAAATTAAATACTTATTTCGATGTATTTCGAAATATGTGGTTAATAAGGGTTATCACGACGTTTATTTTTTGAAAAAATATCATTACATTGGGTAAAAATAGCATAAAGTTACTAAAAAATTCTGCCTACCACATAGAAACGTTGGAATGTTAAGGTTACCACATGAATTAAAAAAAATGTCTGTCCACCACATATAAAAAGGAAAACTTCAAGTTACCACATGAAATTTCCCAAATTGTTTTCTACCTAAAATGTTTCATTAAAGAACATAATTTTTTTTATTTTGTTTCCTATTCTTTTTCTTGTTTTCATAAATCAACAAGGTAGTGCATAGTTTTTTTTTTTTTTGAGAATAGGTAGTGCATAGTTAGCTTGTTGGGTCTCGTCTAGTTGTTGATATTAAATGTGGTATGAGAGCTTCTAGGATCGATGACTATGTACTTGCTTTTCTTTCTAATTTAAGCCTTCCATTTTTATTAAAAAAAATAGAACATAATTATTTAGAAAACAATTTTTCTTATTTTTAAATGAAGTTGGTGGGAAATTAAAGATCTTGATTATAGTTAGATAACTCGATAACAAAGGCCAACCTATTTAGCTGGCCCAATTAAAGCATTTGGTCCATTGGGCCCTCTTATTAAACAAGGGATTAAGTTTCATAATGAGATGTTACTTGATTTGATCCCCTCTTTACTATTTGAGACGGTTTTACAGTGAGATTATCTTTATTAGGTTGGTTCATATATAATTATTATGTTAAAGTTATCATGGTGAGATAGTCTCATTCAAAACGGCTTACACTATTTTTCATTTTAAATTGACCTTTTAATTTATAAAATTTTATTCTGTATAATAATTTTTTTTAAAATTTTAAAATTTTATTTACATATATCTTTTTTTGTTTTCACTTATTTTTAATCTCATCTATACAATTTACTGGTCTTTACCATCATCTTAATTCTTAATACACGTATAAAAGTGGACTATTGCAATATCTCAACTACAGTCGAAATATGAGATTTTATAATAAAACAGGTGCTCTCTTGAGAAATCGTCTTTTGTAAAGACGTTTCTTAAAAGTCCAACCCAAATCTATATTTAGAATTGTAACAATATATATTTAGAATTGAATTGGGCTTTTAACAATCGTCTTTATAAAAAACGGTCTCAAGTAAAAATTTGTAATAATAAAATGCATTAATAAAGCACACGCGGTTGTTTCTTATATTGTGATTGGTGTCTTCCTCAAAGTTCTTTCATTGATTCATGCTCCCTTTGTCTCCTAATTAATTGCCTTATTTTCTATTTTAAATTGTTTATGTAATTTTTTTTATTTGAAAAAGAATTTTTATTTTAGTCTTATCCATTTAGCTTTAGTTTCATACACAATTCAATCTCTTTGTCCAAAGGAAATTGGTAAACGTATAAGTTGACTTTTTTTAAAGGAGCTAGTGGCGCAAAAATGTATATTATGGCCATAGAGAGAAATATGTGTATGATAAGAAAAGATATAATGTATGAATATAAAATTTAAAGAAAAAGTGTGAATTGTCATTGGCAAATATAAAATTGTTTTTATCCTCATAGATGGAGTAAAAAAAATTATAACAATTGCTATGGTGCAAATGCAGTACATTCAATTTAATTCGTGACTTTTACTTCCATATATTTAGAATCGTTTCCCAAAATATTGTTGATTATTAGAAACGTAATTCTCACTTTATTTTAACTAAAACTTAATTTTTCTCATCTATTCTCCACATCAAACAAAACTTATTCTAAGTACAAGAAAGAAGGGTAGTAATGACGAAAATTAATAGTTTAACCGGAACTTTTGAAAGCTAAAATAATATAAAGTTACAACCTTATGAAAGTGAACAGTAAATGTTCCTACATTTAAAATCAAATTCATCTTATAAAGGTAGAAATATTACTTACATGTTAAAATTTTTTAACTAATTTATGTTATTTTTTTACATCATATAAATAATTAGATTAATTCATTATATATTTTGTTTGAATTTATAAGTCTTATAAATTCAAACAAAATATAATGAATTAATCTAGATTAATTAAATAACACTTGTTGATATAGCAAATTAACAACAACTATCTGTTTCTAATGAATAAATATACTACTCCTAACTTTTTATGAACGTTTCATATTGTAACATGCATATTATATACACAACACATAATATTATAATTTCGTTTCATCGACTACATACTTTAAGGTTTTTTTTAAGTTTTATCTGTCTTCCAAAAGGGTATTTTGTATGTATTGAGCACATACTAATTAATTAATAATTCTCAACTTAAATTTTATTCTAATTTAAAAATCAAACTTTATTAAAAGATTTTTTTTTCTAATAATTCTCAACTGCAATGTATGAATACATTCAGAATAAATTCAAATTTATACTCTAATTAATTTTATCAAAAGAAATAAAATATTGATTGAAGAAGATGCACAATTGTAGAACAATCATTTAAAAATAATAATTATAAGTTCAAAGACAAACAGTATATATATAATCCTTATTTCGAATAATATATACATTAAAATTTTCTGATTTTAGAGTGTCTTATTGAATTTGTTTCAAATTAAAACGGGCTAGGTACGTAGTTTTAAAAAGTATGAGTTAGATAGCGACTTTAAAATCTCATGTGCAATATTTATTTTCTCTATCCGTTCTCTTAGTATATATTATCCTTATCTCTATTTTTGCATTGAAGCTCTAGCTATGTACATTCTTCTCTGACTCAATCAAAGTGTAGTACTCAATATAGAATCCTCGAATAAGAAAACACATAAATGATTTCACTAAGTTAAAAACCAAAATAATAAAATCTGAAAATACAGCTCATGAAAAATTACGCAATGACACTTTTGATTAAAAGTTTTTAAGGGGGCCTATAATTGAATAAGGCATTGTCTCATTCAAATACTGGTGGTAAAATAACAAGACAATGCAATATTGAACATACAACTTTTAGTGCAACACTTAAATGAAGAAACAATAACAAAAACACAAGAATGCTTAAAAGACATGTATTACAAGCTAGACGACGTACGTAACAAGAAGAGACACTTTAAAATGCATGGTAAAAGTAAATTAAATTGTTACTACCAATTAGTAGTAGTAATATAAATATAAGCCTTGTGATCATTTAGGTATGACAAATGATGGATGCTCATGGAAATCCATGTCCAATTCCACCACCAGCTCCGGCACCACCACCAAATCCACCTCCCGCACCACCTCCAAGTCCACCACCTCCACCGCCACCAAATCCACCACCCCCACCAGCTCCTCCTCCTAATCCACCACCAGCTCCAGCTCCGCCTCCAGCTCCAAACCCACCACCGGCTCCAGCACCACCTCCGATCCCACCACCACCACCTCCGCCAAATCCTCCACCACCTCCACCACCAAGACCTCCACCAAGTCCACCACCAGCACCAGCACCACCTCCAAATCCAGCACCAGCACCACCTCCAAGACCAGCACCGCCACCAAGGCCTCCACCGCCTCCTCCACCAAATCCACCACCACCACCTAACCCACCACCATGGTGACCAAAGAGAAACTTCTCATCTTTCAAAGAATCAGATGATGGCAAATTCCTAGCATTAGTAGTATAAAAAAGTACACCAAGACATAAACATAGGAAAACCTTCATACAAGTCATCTTTTCTAGCTATATATTTTTACTTGTTTATTGATGATAAGATGACTTGGGATGAAAAATAAAGAGCTGAAGCAGGGGTTTATATAGCAGATGGGTTTGACTATTGTGTACATGAGATTTTGCAAAAAGTTTGGAACAGTTGAAAGTGTTAAATGTAGTTTATATTCATCTGATAACCGTGTGTGTTACATCACTTTTAATGCTTTCAACTGCTAGTTTGAATATATGGATCATTCTAAGCTAGCCTGGATTTAGCTTTATTTCTTTTTAATTCTGGCCGGAGTTGGACCATATATTTTACACAACACCATCCCATCATGAGACGAGCCCATATAATAAATTAATTTTCTAATTGATCATTTTGAAGTTGTAAATGATCACTTTAACACCTAAATGTACACGTGTCAACTCATTAGAAATAATGGTGAGACATAAGATCATCTAATTTAAGAACTTATGTGTATTTTATGTATACCTTATATACTCTATCAATTAAAAGTATGAGTTGATGGTTTGGACTACGTGATATCTTATATAGTCTATCACTCAAAAATCCTTTAAGCTAAAAGTATAGATTCAACACATGCTCCCCTCCCCTATTACATAATGCATTGATGCTAAATATTTCAGTTTTATACAAGGGGTGGATAAAATTCGAACATTTCACCTCTTGTTACGGTCATGTCAAGAAACCAACTAGATCAATTAAAAATTTAAGCGGATATATATATATATATATATATATATATATATATATATATATATATATATATATATATATATATATATATATGTATATATATATATATATATATATATTACTATTTCTAGTATTGTTCTTCAGTGTTACTTTTAAACATAATATTTTGGTACATATATTCTGTATATTAAAGACTTGGTTCATGTGATATTCGGGGTTTCGCTGTTTGATATGATGCAATTTGCAAACAAACAACGGAAAAATTCAAAGTAATTTTTGTGGATATGACTTTGTGGAATGTATAACAAAATTAGATAAATGGATTTTTAGAGGCTGGAAAATAACATAACTCCATGACTGCGACAGTAGGGAGAATCCTCTGCCGCCCTTAATTCTTGATATGATTTAATTCTATTAAATCACATTTATACATTATAAATATGCTTAATGATACTAAAATATATACTACAGTTAGAAAGTGCATATAAAATTTGTGTTATTTCATTTATTTGGAAACACATAATTCTGAGTTTCTTATTATCTCTTCTTGTATTCACTCCTATATGAGCTACACTTCAAGTAGTGAGTGAATGTTGTTTTTGATATGTGTTAACTTTGAACAAGTCTTGTCTATTTACATTTTAATTAGCCGAAAAATAATGTTATTAATGCAACGACAAGTTCATATACACAATAAATTTTCTTAATAAATAGAGTACAATTCTAAACACATATCTCGATCATACATTCATGTTAAACAAATCACCATGCTAATTTAGAAATTGTGAAGACCTTATTAAGGTCTATATTTTTGACAAAATTTTCACTAAATAATATTTAATTTTTCCATTTCCTTTAAAAATAGATAAAAATCCTCGTGTTTCAGTTTATTTTAGCCTATAACTTTTTCAATATATATAGAATAAATTACAATCTTTGTCAACGATTTTATATGGATCATATTTAACGAATTAATACTTTGAGGCATTACTTTAGATATTTAAAATGTAGTATATTATTTAGGAAAAACTTTACTATTTTGAAGACATTTATTATTCTATATCTAGAAAATTTCGTCTTGATATGCAAAACAATCACTTTATGGGTACATGAGAGCTAGGAAAATGACAATTGAAAATGAAAGAATAATACACTAATTAGATCAAGATCAAATTCCTGTATTATCAATGATTTGTTTCAACAAAAGTGTTGGTATAACTAATTTATCTTCATGTCCCAAATAATATAGTATTTGAGTCGACGCTTTAATCAAAAATTAAGTGGTAGGTTTCATGAGATTGATATTTCTACTCTAATTGATTACTTTAATAAGCGAACTTGATGAGGAATCGCATGTGAGAGGGGCTGAATTGAAATGTTTTGTTTTTCATCGATGAGCTAAAGATTGAATGCAAACTTTATAAGTCACTAGAGTCTTTCCTCCCATTGTCATAAGATTTTGAGATGGTATCCAGGGCCGTAGCAAGGGCAGGACAAGTGGGGCGACCGCCCTGGGCCTCTAAACTAAAAGCTCATCTTCAGATTTAATAAAGGGCCCAAATTCCTAAAATGATTATTTATAAAAAAATAACAAAAATAAAAGAAAAAAAAGGAAGAAGCGTATTAAGCAATTAGCAAAAGGACTTTTAGAAAAATTTCAAATGCCACTATTAAACCTTCTTCCTCCCTAAGTTTTCTTCCAAAATATTCATTTTCTTTAGTAAATTTTGATTAACCCAAAAAAAACTGTCATTAATTCAATTCTATCCCCTTTTGTCATTGATTTTCTTATTCAAAATATGTATCTCTATTCAATTTTCAGGCAGATTAAGTCCTTCTCCTTCAAGATTATGATAAACGGTAATTTTATCCCTTTAATTATCAATGAGAATTCATCTAATTATATATAATCCTCTTTTGTATTTTCTACTTTATTCATCAAAATCTTTTCTTTCTATTAAGTTTTGAGAGAAATGCTATATTGCTATCTATTGAGAAATATATGTTAGAAGATATTAATGTAATAACTATTATTAGTTGCTTTGCATCTAGAAAGGCTTGTAGAAATATTTTCATATAAAAGAAAGGCTTGTAGAAGATATTAATGTAGTTACTTTGATTTCAATGTTTTATCTATATGAAATTTGATGTTTTTAAAGATTATTATGCGTAATAAAATATGTATTTTTTGTCTACCTAATTTTTATTATTTAATTTTAAAATATTACATGTGAATTAGGGCCCCAATTTATATCTTCGCCTCGAGCCATCGAAATTTCTGAAAACGGCCCTGATAGTATCTCCTAGATTTATAAAGTGTATGCATCTCGTAGTTTTCCCGATTATATGTTGACATTTGCAATAAATTCATCCAATTAACATCATGTAGGTTACTAAAGTGATGATCGACTTCGTAAAAATACATATAACAATATTTAAGACTCTTTTATTAATATATTTTTCTAAACGTAAAACTTATAATTACGCAATTAAACAAATTATCCAAATATTTATATTTGAATTAAAATAAGTATTTCAGGCTTTGGACACCTATACATGCCTAAAATCACCCTTAGTAATGATTAGTGATTTTTGGCACATCCCCATGATTAAGTGTCTCATTTGCTTTTGTATGCTTGTCATAATATCAATTAATTTAAGGAAAAATTATCTTAAATATTTCAATATTTTCATGATTTTCCTACAATAATCCCACTTATTGATTAACCTCAACTTTAAAGAATATTTGCTTAGAGTAAATTTGGATAACCTGATGACCTGCTATTATTTTTACAAATTATTGTGACAATTACAATATCAATAAGCAATCTTTTTAAAAAAAGAATTACTATAGTTAATTTAATTGTTTTTCATTATTTGTACGGCAAATTAGTGAAGGAGAGAAGCTTGCGAGAATCAAACTAACTCTTGGTTGGTTTAATGAATTAATTAGTGTTTACTATAAAAGTTCCTAATCAATAACCGTGATTTGTAAATCACCGCAAAAAGACAAAAAAATAATATTAAAATAAACAAATATACAAAACTCTAGTCCCATCACATCCTACCACATAACAGTGATTTATTAACCTCACAAATAATTGTTATATTTACTAAGACCTTCTCGTGTCTACTGTACGTTAATTAAATCCATAATACATTAGAAAGAACAGGTGCTCTTTTGAGAGACCGTCTTTTAAAAAGACGACTCTCAAAAGTCCAGCCTAAATCTATATTTAAAATTGGATTGGGCTTTAGAGAGTCGTCTTTATAAAAGACGGTCTCAAGTAAGAATTTATGTAAAAAGAAAAGTAGTAATAATAGCCATAATTGCGATCATACTTAGTACTTTCCTCCTACTTGGGCTGACTTTGATGGCGCTTGGTAGGCCGGCCAAGAGACTGATTAATTGCACTACAATTATTTTGTGTTCTAAATTCAACTTTGTGTAAAACACACTTAAATAAATTGGATGAGAGTTAATTTAATTCGTATAGGTGAAACAATCAGTGATATTACCAACTCAATCAAATACTGTTATTTCTAGCTACACATCAAGTCGGTGTTTTTTTAAAAAAATTCTAAAATTTTATTTTCCTATCATTATTTTCAGCAATTATAGTATGGGATTGTATTATTATAAGACAAGTCTATATAATTAATCGAGTTTCTCTTAGTAGTTATTTTAACATTATAAGTGATCATTCATCAGAGACTACAAGTGATGACTTCTACGTCTATAAAAAAAGATTACATAACTATAAGTGACCATTTTAAGATTGGGTAATGACATTTACGGTCATTAACGAATTCTTTTTATTATAAATAATTTTAACTTCAAGAGTATTTAATCTAAAAATTGAAAAATAATTAGTATTTTATTAATTAATTTAGTTTTTCAAATGCAGGCTTGCTACTATATTTGTCAACTGCAGGTTTCTCTCTTGAAGGCCGTTCTCGAGCCGTGGGACTCTTTGATCGCATTATCCTCTATGGGTATGAGCCTGCAAATTTTAAATATATATATATATATATATATATATATATATATATATATATATATATATATATATATATATATATATATATATATATATATATATATATATATATATATATATATATATATATATATATATATATATATATATAGGATTTAGTGATATTATTAGACTCTTTAACAACATAATAAAAAATCATAATAAAACTTTACGCGATATAGAATATAGTGACATTTCTCATTAATGTCACTATATAAACTATAGTAACAATTACATATGTTATTAAAGGCCAAATAAAGTGTCACTAAAAATCACTTTATTGTACGAGCTTAAAATAAAAACACACAATTATCACCCTAAAAATATAAGTTAGTGAATTTTTTTCTGTCACTAGATTATTTCAAGAATTTAACATTGCATGCAATTTTCAAATAATTTTCTTGCTCTTCCTATGATATTATGGTGCAATTTCAAGATTTAGTATACTAAGTTTCTTAATTATAATTATTGACAATAAATGACCATTAGGGTTGGCTCTCTGCCTCTCCACATCACCACATTAACAGGTTGGCGACTACACAAGGTGTCCTATAGGCTAGAAGTTTTCAAGTTGATTTTAAAGAAGTTAAATTTAGTTAGTCACACCCTTTTTTGAGAGACCGTTTATACTATAGACGTCTCTCAGTGATAGAATTTAGAAAATGGGCCTGGGCAACCCAAACAAGGAGGAGAAGAAATATATCACTCATAAATCCAAAGAAGGTTCACTACTAAAACCAATTGGTAATAGTAGGAGTTACTCCTTGAGTATATAAAGTGCTGCATACTTTTCTCTTTCTCCAATGTGGGACAACTCACATGTGGGTAACAATGGGCATTTCAACACTCAGTCTAGCCCATATCTCCCTTTTAACTTACAAAACCACCAATCATTTTTTTTTAATTTATCAATTGGGTTAACCCTAAAACTTGAGACGTCTATTGTATATACAGTCTTTAAGTGAGAATTTGTGTTAGTTTAATTAAAACCTTTTCAAGCCTAATCAATAGATCTTATGAATTATATGGGAGGTTCTAATACAATGATTCAAGACAAATAAAAGATAAGAGAATAATTAAGCTGGTTTAGGGGAGTATATTGCATTGAGTTGACCAAAAAAATAAATTGAGAGAATTTTTGACAGAGTCAATGCTGGAGAATTAATTAATTAGTTTGATTTCATTAATATGGTTTGATTCCAATAATGATGTGTTTATTAAGAATGTTTCGAGTTGACTTATTTGATTAGCTGAAAATGTTGCTTGCTTTCTTTTTGCCTTTGCAAATTTTTTTGAATAATTCCTCATATTGCATTGTCCATCTATTATATATAAATGATCCATAATATTGATTATTTCTAAATAATCTAACTTTTGTATATTTTTTGCTAATAATACTCTTTGCAACATTTTAACTCGCTACCGTAGGTACCTACCACTAAAGAGTACTAGGCGTAGACCAATGAAGAAGCATAAAAAGGAAGAATAAGTAAGTACAACGGCTAGTAGGTACCTACGATAACCGATGAAAATGTGACAAGACGTGTTGTCCACCACAATTTTTACAGAGATTAAATTATTTAGAAATAATCAATAGTATAGCTTATTCACAGCAGATGGGTAATAGATGAGATTATTCAAGATAATTTTTCCTATTGATTATTGCTAGTTTATTAGAGAAAAAGTAGGCAAACAGGCAAAAATATTGAAAAAGGCCAACATAATTTTTTTTTTCTTTCCATTTTGGCTTAAAAACTAGCTTTTCAGCTGGTCGAAACCAATTACCAATCATATTGTTTTGGCTTATTAACCAACTATAAAACTAAAAATTAAAAGTCCATTAAAATGTCATCTTAAAAGCCATTTACCAAACATTTGTAAAGCCTTTTCTTGCAAAATACTAACAATTAATAAAGTACTTATCTTCTTCACATAAGACTTGTATCTACATCATCATAACCGTTTCAAATCTACATCATCATAACCGTTTCAAGTGTATCCCGCTCATAAGAACCATGTTTAAAATCTAGGAGGAAAATAAGACAACAACGTATATATTCATAAATACAAATGCGATTAAAAAGTCACTCAAGCTTTTCATTTTATTTATCACTTCACTATATCAAATAGAAAGCACAAATATAATGGATGAGACTATTAATTAACGTGGTATGTTTTTCTAAGGTCTTTAATGTTGAAGTGAACATATATCTGCATCTATAATATTCTCAACTGCATCTAGTTTGGACTTTGGAGCATGACCACTTGCGTACTATCTTGTTAGTCAACGCATTCCCACATGTAAATTATTAGATGGTGTTTAGTTCTTGGTATGACGCAACTAAACATTTTTACATTTTGATTTTTATTGATATTTTAATGGGAAAATTATCTAGGATATTTCAATATTTTTATGATTTTTCTACAATAATTCCACGTAATGATTAATCATAAATAATCTCAATTTTATAAGGTATTTGCTTAGAGAAAACTTAAGTAACCCATTGACCTGCTATAGTAGGTAATTTACCAAAAAAAAAATTGAATATTAATTTAAAATTAGAGAAATTTTTTTAAAAATTTACATAAAAAATTATAAATAATAAAAATCATGAATTTTTTATGAACATTTTTTAAACATTTTTTTCGACATTTAATTTTAGTTTATCTCTTTTTCTAAAAAAAATAAAACTTGATATAGCAAGTCATCTGGTATCCGGGTTTACTCTAGGAAAATATCCCTCAACACATGATGAGGCTAAACACATGATTAGTATATTGGTTGTATGATGTAATTAATGATTTATACTTGTTCTGATGTTGCACATGTGTCAAGGAACCAACTCAACCAAAAGCTTAAGCTGATGGTTGAGGCTCTAGGATATGTTATATACTCTAACACGCCCCCTCACACGAGAGCCTTTGGGCTAAAAGTGTGGATGCAGCACATGCCTTCCTCATACAAGGCGCTAAATATTCCACTTTAAATGAGGGGTGGTTGAGATTCGAACCTGTGACCTCTTGTCACCTTGACTTCTGATACCATGTCAAGGAACCAACTCAACCAAAAGCTTAAGCTGATGGTTGAGGCTATAAGATATGTTATATACTCTAACAACATGTTTTAAGCATTTGAAGTAGATACTAGCTAGTTAAATCTAGGTGAATCGCACTAGATCGAAGCATAGAATATCCTTAAGTATTTACAAAGAACTAAGGATAAATATTTAACTTTTATGGTTAACATGATTTATGTTATTACACATTACTCGTATATATTTTACATGAAGACATAAATGATTTTTGATCTCAATTTAGTGTCACTAACTAAAGGGACTGTAAGAGTTACGATAGCCCCTATGCTAATAGTTATTCGATATAAGTGATTTATAATCATTACTATATGATTGATCTGATAGCACAATTTCATGGACTTAAGAATATCATACAACACATTAAAAATGATGTATTTAACGATAAGTGACAATTAAAGAGAAGTTTTGATAATAGGAAAATTTCTATTGGTTAAATTCCGCTTACATGGCATATACTTAAGCATGTGTTAATTTTTAGAATAAATAAACAAAATTTAATTAGTTTTTGATACATAATCAATCTTAAATGGGCAATTAAAGAATCAAAACCATAAATACAACAAATATTTTTAATTGACTAATTTGAAGCTTACAAAACTTTTGACTACAAATAATATCCAGAATCCATAATCACGAAAAAATTAGGAAACAGTTTATTGACTTTTTATAATTAATTAATTATTATTTGTAACTAAATTTATGGAACAAACCTCAATTTCTTTCATATTTATAATTTATGGGAAACTAAAAATCATATTATTCTGGAAAAATACACCTACGCTGATATTATTGTAGGAAAATTTAAAAATATATATTATTTACGATAATTTTTCTTAAAAACAATAATGCAAAGGCTAAGAAGCTAGATCATGACTTGCAAAATATATGGATAAGTATACCAAAAAGCATGGTCTAAACTCTTAAGTTTGGAACATTATGAGTCAATTGTTAAGTGATTGACAATATTGTTTAGCCAGCTTTCCAGGTTCTATTTTTCAACCTAAGCGGTTGAGGGCAATAAAGGGTTCCAACACGGTTTCCAGATGAACGTAACATAAGCACATGTATTGCATTAATTAATTTAAACAATCAACCGTTTTTTTTTCCTATTCGCCTAGCTTTGTGTAATACATACAAGTACAATTTGTGAAGTAGTGTCTCCATCAAAGTATTGCTATATATAATCGTCTCACTTCCTCCTTTACTTATCATCCATTCTCCCCTACTTATCTTATTTGTTTAGTTGACTAAATTATTATTACAAAGATGACTTGTGCCAAGGTTTTCCTTTGTTTGGTCCTTGGTGCACTAGTGTATACCACTAGTGCTAGAATGTTAGTGAGTAATGCTAACTCTTTCAAAGATGAGAAATTTCTCTTTGGTCATCATGGTGGTGGTCTAGGTGGTGGAGGTGGTGGTGGTTTAGGTGGAGGAGGTGGTGCTGGCCTAGGAGGCGGAGGAGGATTAGGCGGAGGGTCGGGACTAGGAGGTGGTGTTGGTGCTGGAGGAGGGGCTGGAGGTGGACTTGGTGGTGGAGGTGGTGCTGGAGGAGGGTTAGGAGGAGGGGCAGGTGGTGGACTTGGTGGTGGAGGTGGTGCTGGAGGAGGATTAGGAGGTGGTCTTGGTGGTGGAGCTGGTGCCGGAGGAGGAGCAGGTGGCGGTCTTGGTGGAGGAGCTGGTGGTGGTCTTGGTGGAGGAGCTGGTGTCGGAGGAGGAGCAGGTGGTGGTCTTGGTGGAGGAGCTGGTGGAGGAGGTGGTGCTGGTGGCGGATTTGGTGGAGGGGCTGGTGCTGGTGGTGGTGCTGGGTTCGGCTCTGGAGGTGGTGCAGGAGCTGGTGGTGGACTAGGAGGAGGAGCAGGTGGAGGAGGAGGATTTGGTGGTGGTGGTGGTGCTGGTGGAGGCCTTGGTGGTGGTAGTGGTGCTGGATTTGGTGGAGGTGCTGGAGCTGGCGGTGGGATTGGGCATGGATTTCCGTAGAAGATACGTACGTCTATATACATCATAGATGCGTTAACTAAAATACTATATCAACTCTTATCATTGTATTACGTTTCAAAAGTCTTTTATGACACTAAGTTGAGACTTGAGAGTAATTATAAGCTCTCTTGTTATTTTGCGACATTGTACTTAAAATGGTACTTCTAAGTATCTGATTTCTTAATGAATCAAAAGGAATCTAAACCTCCTATTTAGTACATCTTGCTTATTACACTTAATTGAGCCCGTCCTATAAATATTATAAGCACTCATGTAATATTATATATAAAATTAGAAATGTTTTATAAAGGACCAATATAGGCTATTAGTGAAATAGTTAATGATAATATTATAATTATCGCTAATGATAAAAGTTTATTAAATAAAATTATATAAAAAGTAAAATAGCAAGGTTTTTTTTTTTTTTTTTTGAGTTAAAATAGCAAGTTATATTCATTGAAATGGAACTTCATTTGAAAAATTTATATGTTTTTTATAGGAGTATGATGCCACCTAACATATCTCATCTAGCATTAGTAAACGAGAATGAAATTATGATCAACCAAGGAAACCGTTGGGCGAAACAAACATAAGCATCACATTCACATCATTTTTTATAAATGGAGGGAAAATACATCTTGAAAAGGTTACAACTCCTCACTTTTTTAGCTTGCTTATGTCATCCGTATTTTGCTTTAGTATGATAATATATATATAGATATATTAGTAATATTAATTTTTTACGGTATAATTGTACTAGATTATTGATAAATATCTCACTAATGTTAGAATTATTATAGGATTTGAAAAGGTCAAAGATGATGATAAATATCTCACTAATATGTTATACATTTTATAGGATTTGGGAAAGTCAGAAATGATGATAAATATCTCATTAATGTTACAATTATTTGAGACTATTTTTAATGATCTTTTAAATTTTTATTTTTTAATCTACTAAAATTGAACTCGATCTTTTCTATAATGTGGTTCGAATTTGTCATAGCAAGTTACTTAATACACGTTTTGTGCTTCATCATATATAGCTTATGGTTCATGATCGCACATCATTATATGATCATGTATATACATTCTTCATGCATTCCTAACTTTGTTGTATACTTGTATGTATGTCAATGGATTCCATGCGCAATAATAAACTCTAAAATGGACTGAAATAAAAGCTATTCAAGGTTTCCCACAAGTGAGAAACAAGATTAAAACACAACAATATTAATGGAAGATTGAACACTTACAATATATAAGATATCTCCCTTCAACAAACGTTTTTTTATAATTGGATTCAACAACACAAGAATAAAATAATTTAGTTCTAAAATAACCCTTTCACTTGAGAACAAACACTCTAGACAAATATCTCCCTAACAATGGAGATCACAAATACTAATACAAAGAAAAGAAACTCTTTTGGTATATGCACCCTAGTCCCTCAGTCCCTCTCTTTTGTATTAGCCTTTACTCACAATATTGTGTGTTAATTCAATAACTGCGTAAGCTCTTTATATAGAGGATATACAACATTTTAATATACACACTTTTAACTCAATAATAATGGAGCAATAAATCATATATAATTTAATGCCCCTTCAAGTCACACAAAATGAACAAAAATTGACCATAGGGCATCCAAGGTATTGGCTGGTTGAACGAGTGACACATGTGCTCGAACAACCAGCATCATCAAAATCCTGCTATTTGATGCACAGAGGGTTGCTTAAACGAGAAACTGGTCGAGCAGCCCTTCTGATTGCCTAACCTCTTTTAAGGCATGGTCTAGCATCCTTAGTGAAGCAGTTCAAAGCCTTCCTTGTATTGTTCAAAGCATCTCATATACACCACACCGATCACCTCATGTGATGACCCAAACCTCAACACACCACAGTTTGATACATCTCCATCTTCCTTCTCCAATATACTTGATAAAGCATATTCGATTACATGGATAAAATTTAAAACATTGTGCAACACTTAAAGTAGCTTGATAACATTTCGATATATTTGTCAAAACAGTACTTATAAATGTTAAATTTAAATTCATAATGAGATAAAAACAATCCATCACACACTCAATACTAGGTGAGTAATCGAAATAAATTTGCGTTTAGGAAGATGATTTATAAAAAAACAATATAAAGAAAAGTTATTTATATGATCAATTCTAAAGAGAAATATATAAGTAGAATTCAGAAATTCTATGTATGTTTAATGCATCATGTATGACCTCTATGTATTGAGTTTATAGTTGATGTCATTGTGCTTATTAATAGCGGGTGAAACGATTATTTAAAAATGAAAGAACAATTGATAACAAAATAGAGCTTTCATTTGCAAACAAATGCACCGTAAATGGGTACTCGTTTGAGTGCACTCCTTTAACTTAAGCAAAAAATATTCAAAAATATTCTGTCATGTAAAATTTTGAAGTGCATGAACTCCTGTGCAATGGGCTGGATTTCCATTGGGGCTTTTAATCTACCTTTTTTACAAGGGTTGTATATGGGGGATGATTTAAAAGGGTTGAGCTTAAATTTTAACTTATAAAAAAAATAGGTGCTCTCTTGAGAAACCGTCTTTTGTAAAGACGACTCTCAGAAGTCCAACCGAAATCTATCTTTAGAGTTGTAGCAATATATATATTTAGAATTGGAGTGGGCTTTTGAGAGCAGTCTTTACAAAAGATGGTCTTAGGAAGAACTTGTGTATAAAAAATAATGACAAGGATTAGATAAGGTTTAAAAAAGTAAATAAGCCTTGATCCAAAATCCATTGTCTTCCTTTTTTTACTACTTACTAATGTATTTTTGTTAGAGTATATAACATATTCTGGGGCTTTAACCATCAGCTTAAGCTTTTGGTTGAGTTGGTTCCTTCACATGGTATCAAAAGCCAACGTGACAAGAGGTCACGGGTTCTCTCAACCACCCCTCATTTAAGTGGAATATTTAGCACCAGGTATGAGGAGAGCCTGTGTTGCATCCACACTTCTAGCCCCAAAGGCTCTCGTGTGAGGGGGCGTGTTAGAGTATATAATATTATGGGGCTTCAACCATCATCTTAAGCTTTTGGTTGAGTTGGTTCTTTGACAATTTTATTAATTACTTGTGACATTTGCATTTGAGGGCTTGAGGCACAATATCTATTGGTATTATGTTGCTTCAGAGACCAGCTCCAACATGTAAGGCTCCATGCTGTCATGTGTAGAGGTGTTTAATGGGGCGGGTCGACCCAACGGGTCAAGGGTCGGGTCACATTTTAACTTAACGGGTCGGGTTAATAATGGGGCGGGTCATTAATGGGCCTTGGTGTAAAGGGTCGGGCCGGGCCGGGTCGGATAATTATAAGTATTAATTGCGAAAAAATTTACCACTTTCTTAAAAAAATTTTTAATGATATTATTATATACATAAGTGGGTCGACCCAACGGGCCATAAAGTATAATAAAAAAACCTATTCTATGAAAGTTTTTAAAAAAGGGTCAAAGTGGATCGAATTTAAAGGGCTTGACCCGCTCCGGCCCGTTTATCATTTGGCATGACCCGCCCCGGCCCGGCCCATTTAAATTTTGAACCGATCCGCCCTGACCCGGCCCGTTGAACACCTCTAGTCATGTGCTTCATAAAATATTTGAAGATGATATATGGTTTTTTTTTTGTTTGATATTTGGTAGCACTATTATTATTTTATTTATTAATTTGCATGTTTAGCCCAACTTTTATGCCAAATGTTGTAGAGACTTTTTTTGAAAAAATTAATCGTCCATAGTTAGTTGTCTATATCAAGAAAATGCGGGTCCAAAGACAAAAGAACTAGAAAGAGCAACACATAAACTTTTTGGTTTTTACTTAAATAGTTAAGCTTACAACTAATTTATAAGTCATCTATAACAAAATACTTTTTCATTGTTTTACTAACTAAAAACATAATAGTTACTCACTAGTTCTCCCACATTCTTCCTGTTTTGAATGTTTTAGCTTAAAGGAAAGAAAAGAGAAATTTAATTAATATTTTTGAGACATATTTAAAAGATAAAATAAATTCAAAAGTCACATCATAACATGTTGCTTTATTTCCAAAAAAAAAATATAAAATAGATTCATATGAGATCTTATTAGATTTTTCTTAATGTATATTTTTATATTATAGATTTTTATAATATTATACCATGCGTATTTAGAAATATTTGAGCTCAAAATTCGATTTAAAAACTATGCAAAAGTAAATGAGAACAAAACAACACATGTGTAATTAATACTCGCTTCGTCCTTATAAGTTTGTCCTTTTTAGATTTTTCACATATATTAAGAAAAGTGAAATCTTTGTAGTAAGTGGGTATTATTTTAATTTAATAGTAGTCTGAAATAATGATTGTATTGGTATTATGAGAGACGAAAAATGTTTAAATTAAAGATAAAATAAAGAATAAAAAGGAAATTATCGTTGTCATTAATCTAGAGAGAGTATATTTGTGGAAAATGGAAGGAATTATTTGAGGATATATTTATGAAAAAAAATTTCCAAAAATGTAAAATATTTTAAAATGGACAAACATTTGAAACTACCTATTATAGTAAGGTGGATGTTATGGATAAGGTCTAGCTCCATTTGACTAAGTCAAGAAGTTCGGTCAATCTTTGACTAAATGTTGATCAGCTCCAGTCAAGGTCTGACTTTCCCACTTCCATCAAGGGTAACCGTCAAGTAACCACCTCGTAACTGCCCTTCTTCTCCAAGTAACCGCTATTGTCCAGATTTAGAGATCCTCAACTCCCACTCCTCCCATACTTTGTACAGAAATAACCGCCATCCGATGGTTATAAAAGGGTCGCGTTGGATGATTTCGAGGATCCAAGCCTTATTATCATACCGAAACTCTGTCAAAATACATACTCGCCACCTTCACCCACCATTATCGCTTGCAACTTCACTTCCCAGGTGATAAACAACCACTTTAAACGCCCTTACATATTCATTTCCAGTCAATATTCATTACTTTTCCCTTATTTCACCATCTGACTTGAGCGTCGGAGAGGGTTTCCGGGAAAACCCCCCGGGCTAGGCTAACTTGTTGTTGTGTAGGACAAACGTACTGCTTTCAGGAGGTGTCGCTTCACAACTTGACCGACATTTGACTACCACACGACTTATATTTCAGGTATCTCACGTGCCTTTCACACTTCCTCGTTTCATATCCGAAACAGTTTGGCGCCGTCTGTGGGGACCTCTTGAACAAAAAGTCATGGCTCCCAAAAAAGTTCAAGCACAAACCGCTACCGTGCACAGCACAGATACAGATACTTCCGCGGGTCAGGCCAACAATCAGGCCGTGACTCGCCGTGATCTGGACATGCTGGCGCAAAGTCTGACCACTGCATTTGCTGAACAACTTCATGCCATTGTCAGTGCCAATGCCGCTACCCCTCATCAGCAGGTGTTGGCCGACATGGCAAATGAAATCAACAATCTTAAAGAACGAATTGAACCCACCAAAGATGTCTCAAGTTTCCAAAAATCTGATGATGGGGAAACGAGGATGTCACGGTCAAGTAAGAGGAACAAAAGAAGAAGGGAAAGAGCCAAACTCCGAAAAAGTTTCAGTAAAAGCAAGATAGAAGAACAAGGAGAGTCTAAGTCTGAGACTCAAGATGAAAAGAGAGCTCTACAATCACAAAGTGTTCAATCTTTTATTGACAAGAAGCGGGATGAAAGGAAGATGTCGCGGCTTTCTGGATCTAGCCACCCAATTAGCCCCATCAAGCCTCCATGGGATGATTTTAGGCAAGGTGGCCCGCAAGAGGCCCCTATGTTGCTGAATTCCCCATTATCCGCCGAGATATTAGCTGCTCCTAATCCAGCCAAGATTAAAGTCCCTAACATGACTCCATTTGATGGAACAAAGTGCCCGGAAGAGCATGTCGTGGCATACAAGAATCTGATGTTGTTGTATACTACAAACCCGGATTTATTGTGTAAGTTTTTCCCTACTACTCTTAGTGGCATGGCTTTGATCTGGTACACATCGCTTCCAGTTGGAAGCATTCACACCTTTGCCCAACTGGAGGCTAAGTTTGTAAGTCATTTTGTGGCTTCCAAGAGACAAGAGAAGTCTAACTTCCACCTATTAAGTATTATGCAACATGAAGGGGAAACTGTCTCCTCCTACCTTAAAAGATTCCAAGAGGCCGTTTTGGAAGTGACAGACTTGGAAGAGTCAGTCGCCCTTAACGCCTTAATAAACGGAATGCGAACTCCCAAATTAAAGTTCCAGTTAGTTGAGAGTCAAGTGAAGACGTATGCGGAGGCGATGAGACAATGCCAAAACTTTGTAACCGCCTCTGATATATGTCAGGCACATGATTCCAAGAAGCGGAAGCATGATAAGCGGGATCAGGGGCAGAACCATTCGTCTAGTAGGGAAAGAGGCTACCCTCCTCGTCATCAAGGTCCCCCTTCCGAGATAGGGCCTCCTAGATCAAGACACGTTTATATCACGGAAGAAGAACCACGAACAAGGAGTTTGAGAGACAAAGGAAATGATCCCCTGTTTAATAGAAGTAGAAGAGACATATTCTACGCTATTCGGAATGAACTCCCGGATCCGCCACCTACTACTACCCCTTCGGATCGCCGTAATTATAACTTGTGGTGTGACTATCACAAAGAATATGGACATACTTTGTCACAATGCCGCGAACTCAAACGAATCTTGCATCAACTTGCTGGGGAAGGGAAACTGGAAAGGTTCTTGAATCGGAAGGAGTATGGCTCTCGCAGTGATAATGAGAGAAGGCCATACCGTCCGAGGCATAAATCTCCCAGAGATGAAGAAAGGAAAGATAATTCCAATGATACCCGCGACATCATCGATTAGTTGTTTGTTTGTTTACCAAGTAGTGAATTCATTAGTTTTCTGTATTATCTATGTCTTCAGTTGTACGTATCATCATAATACTATTTTCAATTTAGTTTGATTTTATTCTTGTATCATCATGATACTTCTATGTTTAGTAAAAGTTTGATCTAATTTCCGTATCAACATGATACTTCCATTTTGAGTTGAGGTTTGATCTAACTTCTGTATCATCATGATACTTCGCATTTTGGGTTGTAAACCTTGTCACATTCGCACTTTCAAAGGAAATTCAACTCCTTATCATAAGTCCCGGGTGATTGACGGCTGGGCAAAATAACTTAAATTTTCATTGGAATCACCTCGTTTGATTCATCATAAGTCCCGGGTGATTGACGGCTGGGCAAAGCGGACCTATGTTCGATCTGAGTATTCATCAATTCTTTCAAAGGATTCACATAGTATGATTCCTTATCATGAAGTCCTAGGTGATTGACTGCTAGGCCGGATCACCATATCAGGCTCAAATGGTGAATATCATTATATGTAATTTTGGCGCTTCCACCAAGTATGAGCCTACCGAGGTATGATTATTTTTTCGCAATATTTTCTAAGTTTTCCAACTTGTCCGAAACATAGAATATGTTCTAGGACATCATATATTTCCGTGGCTTCATTAGCCCTTGTTATATGCAAGTTGAATCTTCATTTATAACCCAATTATGAAAATTGGGGCTAATTTGTCTAAGTATGGATATCATCTAAATCATAAGTTGTCCGCAGCATCCATAAGTCGGACCCTTTTTGTAAGTATAAGCTTGAAATGGGGCTTAATTTGTCTAAGTATAGAAGACGTCCAAGCCATGTAAATGCCGAGGCATGTGAATACCAAGACATGGTAATTCCGTGGCATACAAAAGTCTGACTTCCTTTAGAGTCCCTCAATGGCAAATAAAGATATTATTCTAAGTATTTTCTCCTTGTCCACCTCACAAGAAGAAATGTGATTCGGACCCTATTTTAGCCCAAGAATGGGATCTTGGGGCTAAAAATTCTAAGTGTCGAAGGGAAATTCCGTGGCAGCAGAAGGAATTTCATTTGGACCCCGTTTTGAGCCCAAGAGTGATCTTGAGGCTAAAACATTCTAAGTGTCGAAGGGAAATTCCGTGGCAGCAGAAGGAATTTCATTCGGACCCCGTTTTGAGCCCAAGAGTGATCTTGAGGCTAAAACATTCTAAGTGTCGAAGGGAAATTCCGTGGCAGCAGAAGGAATTTCATTCGGACCCTGTTTTGAGCCCGAGAATGATCTTGAGGCTAAAACATTCTAAGTGTCGAAGGGAAATTCCGTGGCAGCAGAAGGAATTTCATTCGGACCCTGTTTTGAGCCCAAGAATGATCTTGAGGCTAAAACATTCTAAGTATGGAAGGGAAATTCCGTGGCAGCAGAAGGAATTTCATTCAGACCCTGTTTTTAAGTCCCTAATGGGAAGAAAATATTCTAAGTATTTTCACCCTTTTCCCACAGCAATACCGTGGTCCGCACGAAAGCGGCTTCCCATGGTGTACGATCATTCTGAAGTACCAAGGTTACAACATCAGCCCGCGGCACCGTGGCTATAGTGTAAATCCCGCGGCACCGTGGGCCCGTGGCTATAGTGTAAATCTCATTCGGACCCTTTTTATGGGATTGAACTAAATTTCAGAAAAAATCACTAAGTATAGAAGTAGTGTCCGTGGGACCATGGCTTAATAATAGTTGGTATCTCACTTGATAAGTGGTGTTTCACGCTGCAGCGGATTACATGTTTGGATCCTTGTGGGAGCTTTTTGCTACTCAAAATTTATTAGGTTAAAAAAAAAATAAAATAAAATAAAATAAAAAAAATCCGTGGGTTATGCATAATATTCATTCGGACCCCTTTTTTGGGCATGCAAAAGAAGATTGTAAAAATTTTTCTAAGTATGGAAGAATACAATTTCCCGCGGTACATTGCTATATTGTGATGAATATAGCTCAGCTGGTTGGGGCTTGAAAAACTGATAGCGCGGGTTGCATGTTCGAAACCCCACGGACACATTTTGTTGTTGTTTGGTTTGTTCGGAAAATATGCATTCAGACCTTAATATTAATGTCCGTGGTGTTGTACTTCAAATGTGATGCTATCTCAGTTGGTAAGGGCTGCGTGCATACTTGATGAATGTTGCGGGATCGAGTCTTCGCGACAACATTTTGATTCGGATACTAATTTGTGCTATAAAGCCTGTCTGTGGTATAATTTTGCCGCGGGAAAATGTATCATGTGGATGAGGTAGCACAGATGGTTTGAGACGTATCACTATGTGTCATGGGACGCGGGATCGATTCCCCTTCCTTGCATTTTGCTGCTGCTCGAAGTCCGTGGCTTATATATAAATTTCACTCGGCCCCTTTTTTTCTTTTTTTTTTTTTTTTTTTTTTTTTTTTTGGAAATCATTCGGCCCCTTATTTTGGTGTTAGAAGGGAAGTTCTTAAAAATTTCACTAAGTATGAATTTGAATTCCGCGGCACTTTCCAATGTTGGAATGAATGTAGCTCAGCTGGTGGGGACATCCTCTCCATGTTCTGCGGGTCGCGTGTTCGACTCCCCGTGGCTTTATTTTGTTGCTGTTTGTTTTGAGGGGCGGAAAAGATGAATTACGACTGTTTAAGGACAATGGCCGTGGCATAGTATCACCAAAGGATTGTTGTCTCAGGCGGTGAGAGTTGTCAACTTACCCACAACAGGTCGTGTGATCAAGCCTCCGTGGCTTCATTTTGCTACTTTGTTAAATTATTGATGCTGGTGTTGGGCCTGACACATGGGATTTGTGTGATTCGGACCCCAATTTGAGCATTACAAAAGGTCCAAAAATTTGCTAAGTTTTTAGTATTAAAAATTATTCGCGGCATATGCATCAACAAATTATGATATCTCAGTTGGTTAGTGCTTCCTTGCTTGATAACCGTGGCCCCGTGGAATACATTCCGTAATACTATATACTATTCACGACTTAGTGCGTTCTTCATGGTTATTTTGAAAACGTCATAACTTTTTCGTTAAAACTCAGAATTCGACGTGTGAATAGTCGTTTCGAAGCTTACGACCTCAACTTTAATATTCCATTAGAAGATCCCCTGAATTATGGATATGTTTATTTTCATCAGCCTTAATATAATGGGTCATCCGTATTATTTATAACAAGTCGTGTTATTAAAGGATCAAACTCTCAATTGTGGGGCTCAATTAACTTTGTCACTCAAACTACATATTGTGGCATAATATGGGTAACATATGAAGCTCCTAAGATCTGTGACTTCCGCATAAAGAAAGATATTTCAAGTCATCTGAACGCGACTCTCACATCATCCTTCATGCGTGGGGCTAAATGTTATGGATAAGGTCTAGCTCCATTTGACTAAGTCAAGAAGTTCGGTCAATCTTTGACTAAATGTTGATCAGCTCCAGTCAAGGTCTGACTTTCCCACTTCCATCAAGGGTAACCGTCAAGTAACCACCTCGTAACTGCCCTTCTTCTCCAAGTAACCGCTATTGTCCAGATTTAGAGATCCTCAACTCCCACTCCTCCCATATTTTGTACAGAAATAACCGTCATCCGATGGTTATAAAAGGGTCGTGTTGGATGATTTCGAGGATCCAAGCCTTATTATCATACCGAAACTCTGTCAAAATACATACTCGCCACCTTCACCCACCATTATCGCTTGCAACTACACTTCCCAGGTGATAAACAACCACTTTAAACGCCCTTACATATTCATTTCCAGTCAATATTCATTACTTTTCCCTTATTTCACCATCTGACTTGAGCGTCGGAGAGGGTTTCCGGGAAAACCCCCCGGGCTAGGCTAACTTGTTGTTGTGTAGGACAAACGTACTGCTTTCAGGAGGTGTCGCTTCACAACTTGACCGACGTTTGACTACCACACGACTTATATTTCAGGTATCTCACGTGCCTTTCACACTTCCTCGTTTCATATCCGAAACAGTGGACAAACATAAAAGAACGGAGGGAGTAAAATCATTTACTAAACACACGAAATAGAGTAATATATTAGTTCTAATATATATATATATAGACTCTAAATATAAAAACTTGCTGTCAAATATAAATCTAAATTTAATATAATTTTGAAAAATTTGCTTAAAATAATCTCAACTATCACCCGTTGGCCAAAAACAAATCCCAATAATCAATTATTTTTTAAAAATCCCAACTATTCTCATTATTTGTTGAAAACATACCCACCTCCCTGCTTTTAACCGGCTGCGTGCAACAAGTAACGTTTCCACTTTATTCTTTCTTTTTTGATAAATAAATGAAGAGTAAGGGTTAATTTTGAACAGTTAAGTAAAAAACAAAAAGAAAAAAGTGAAAAACTTACTTGTTCCAGCCGGTAACAAGGGGGTAGGTATATTTTCCACAAATTATGAAAATAGTTAAGATTATAAAAAAATAATTGATAGTTGGAATTATTTTTAGCCAACGGATGATAGTTGAAATTATTTTGAGCAAATTTTCCTATAATTTTAGAGACCGTAAATTTAAACTTTTTGCCTCAAATTTCTCAAGTGAATCTAGAAGTATATCATAAGGCAAAGAATCTGTCAAGTCTCTTTGGAACATTGACAATAACAGCGATAATAAATAGCACAGAATTTGAGTGACTGCTCGCACGATTATTTTCTTGTGAATCAACAACTTGTGATTTTTCTAGTTACTAGGTGCCATAAAAATTTATTTAATGGTGTCATTTATATGTTGTAGAAATCAATTAAAAAAATTATGGGATGGTTAGACGTGTGAAAAACTTATATAACCTGTGAATATGATATTTCCTCCGTTCCTATTTGATCTTTTTATTTGGGTTTTCACAAAGATTAAGAAAAATAGAATCTTTGGTAGTAGTGGATATTATTTTAATTATATAGTAGTGGGAAGTAATGATTGTATTGGAATTATGAGATAAAAAATAATTAAATAGTAGTGTGAAGTAATGATTGTATTGGAAGTATGAGAGAGAAAATAATTAAATAATAGTGTAAAGTAAGGAAAGTGGGGTTTTAAGGGGTAAAAGTGAGATAAAAACTTTCCAAAAATAGAAAGTATTCTAAAGTGGAAGAACTTTTGAAACTACCCGTTATAGTAAGGTAGAAGAACATAAAGGAACGGAGGTAGTATTATAATATTTACCCAAAGTTGTAATCAAATTCAACTGACTGATATGAAAAATAGATTATCAAATATGTAAAAACCAATATAGAAACAAGATTCTATTTTGAACCAATCCGAAACATCTAACCCCAAATCGACCTGATAACCGAATTAACACCTCTAGGGATTTCTTGATATACTTCACATGTGAAGAAATCCCACATCACTAGCTAAAATAGTGGGTTGTAGACCTGTATATTATACTTGGTGGGTAATTCTCCTATTACCATATGATTTTGGAAAAGAGTGAACCTCATTAAGGGTGTATGCATGTCAATACTCATTACCCGTTGGCTTGTGGGCCTGAGCCTGCAGGTGTCCCATGGGTATGTTCACACGAGTGGGCTAATAGGGTGATTATGTGAGTAATCGTCATGCCCTACATGGTGTCCGTGCCAATGGTTCGATCAAAAGTACAATGGTAAGTTCGAAAAGAATTGTGTTCTTAAACCAATTTATTTTTCCAACATGGGAACTAGACGAGGGTTAAATGTGAGGGGGTGTTGGGATCCACATTAACGATTGCATATTTTATAAGTTATTGAACCCTTCCTCTTATTGTCATATATATGATATTTCCATTATATCTGCAATTGGCTTATATAGTGAGTGGATCTCGTGTTTTCCTAATAATATGGTGACCTTCACAATAAGTTCAGCCTAATTTAACATGGTAATAGAGCTGAAAGTGGTTCTTGGATATGATGTGGCTTACATGTGAGATGGACTATTGGCAATACTTAAATTTATGTGAGAAGATACCACATCATAGTGGAATGTGCACTTGCATAATATACTTGGTGAATAATCCTCCTAACACATTAGTCGCAATATGTAAAATAAGCTTGAACGATTAATAGTGCACAAAAACAAAATGTAGCGGGTATTTCGGAACGGAGGAAGTATATAGCAAAATGTTAGAAATGTTCAATAATCAAGTGAATATTTTATATGTCGTTTAACGTAATTAAGTCAGTATATAACGAGACGTTAATTTAGTGGACATTGAGTAACGTTTATGTTTTACTAGAGACCAATAAACGTAACTGAACCGTTATTTGATAATGGTACGAGCTTAATGTCGCTAAACCTATTGGGTCACACTATATCAATGTGTGAGACCATTTTGTGTGTTTGGACCTATATAAGTCTAGGTTCATGTGATAATTTAGTAAGACTAGATATTAGTCATAATCCTCAATTTAATATAATGGGTATATTAATTTGTTAATTAAATTATATAACATCAAGTTATAATGGAGGTATTAAAAATGAGTTTTAAATTTTGTAACCTCCAAATTATTAACATTGAAGGGTATTGAAAGGTTTTCTAAAACCTATCTATATATGCATAAGTTTATTATAATGATAGAGATGAATGGGAGCCGTGGGTTTTTTTTATTTTGGTGAAAATCTTGAGAGCAATTGTTACTAATAATACAAGGGTTGTATACACACAAAATTAGTTTAAGAATTGTTCTTAAACATCGTACTAGTATACGAGGTCTCACAAGACGTTGTGGGTGGACTACACTAGAGGAACTTCATTTGCGGTTCTTGTCTCGTGGTTATATTTCGCTAGTGGATTCACGCTACAAAGGTATATTTTCTCATCTCGATATTTATCTGTTTCATCTCATGTCAATAATTAGGTCTTGGGAAGGTTTTAGTTTTCCGCATGTTAAAAATTAACATTACTAGAACCCTACACAAAATACACCTCATGCTCATAATTAATATTGTTTCGGGTGAAACTTAGTTACAATTTGTATTAAGTGGGGGAAGGGTAATTTATGTTGTAACTCCAAGTAGAAACGTCCACGTGTCGAAGTATAGGGTAGCCCGATTTAGTAACTTGAGGTTGAATGTGATTGAAGATGGTCGAATGTGGTTGAAGATCTTCGAATAATCCTACAAAACGAACAAAGGTTACTAGCCCGGGGGTGGCACCCGGGAAAGCCCCTCCGATGCTTAAGTCAGAACGAGGTTGAATATCAAATATAATGATGGAATTACTTAGAGAGAGTATGGGAGAAAAACTTACTTCAATAGGACATTTTTGGGAGTCTTTATAGTCGTTTGCTTCGTAATGATATTGAAACTGACCGTATCTGCTTTTCAGACTGACAAATCACGAAATCGATCCAATCGTAATCCGAAACTGGGCTTGACTATTTTATTGACTATGTTTGACTTGGGCTTGACCATATATAAGGCCCAAGTAATATTGGGGCCTTAGACCCAAAACATTAGCCCCACGCACATAGGGCGATAATGTCGAACGATAATTGGCGGACTGTGTGCGGAACTTCAATAATAAGGGGCTTTCAGTGTAGTTGGATCAGAATGCTTCAATCTAACAATAACTTGTAATGACTCTTTAATTTTGTTGGCTATTGTAGGGAAAAATATTGGAATTGGTAAACCGTCAGACCAAGGAGCTCCAAGGGGTTCGGACGTAGCTAATTTTGGGAACTTATCTGATCTAATAAGCCCCAAAGAAATTTATAGAATAAATGAATTTGGGTTTGAGATTTTTAGGAATGTTTGGAAAATAAGGAGGCCAAAAAGACTAAAATAAAGGGGACCACTTGGAGATAGGACAAGGGGAAAAGAAAAAGGGAATTAATTAAAAAAAAAAAATTGGAGGACAACAAAGAGGCCGAGCATACAGCCATACACCCCATTGCTTTGATATTCACATGTGAGTATGTGACATGCCCCCCTATCTCTTTTCATGACACGCCCCCCCTCTCCTTTTGATTTTTCCTTCCTTTTCTTATTTCTTCATCGCCCCCCCTTAGCCTTCTACTGTTTTTCCTTCCCTTCTCTTAGTTTAGTACAACCATTCTTAGAAAGCTTGGTTCAAAACTTTTGAAGCTTCATCTGCCAATTTTAGGGGTTACACTTAAAGGAGTCCGACCATGTATTTGAACTTCCATTTCAGAATCTTCATCTGCCATTTTTAAAGCGTTAGCCCGTTTCTTTCGAAACTTCATCCGCCATTTTGAGTATACACAGAATGAGTATTTGCCAATTGCCACAACTTTTCTGTACTCTTTCGTTTGGAATAAAAGGTCATCCCTTTCCTCCACCTTGCTTCATCTATGCCATTTTTTCATGAAAAAGCCAACCAAAAATATGAAAGACCCTCATCCTCCAAGTTTGGGGCTATACTCAACGGAGTCCGAGCATACAATTCAGCTACCCATTTTAGAAGCTTCATAAAAAATTTAGGCTTGCGTTTTAGGGTCCGAGCATACACACTTTTTTTGTTTAGAAAAGAGACCTTCATTCCGAGGAACACACGACGTCTGAACCTTGGTGAAGTCCGAGCATACGCGAGTTGGGTCTTTTTTGGTGAAGTCCAGTATCTTGTTTTCTAACATATGCAGTCCGAAGAGTAAATCGAGGGACTAAAGATTAAAGTCCGAGCATACATTTTCTGCGGAGTGAATTGTAGTGTCGGACTACCAAAACAAGGAGGAACCATGATGATATACTTGTAATACTCCCTTCTTTCTTCCTCTGTCTTAAAAGCCTGGAAGTATTGTTCATGAATTGCCTTCCCTTGTTCTTCTCTGACACACGGCTGCTTCCCCCTCCTTTTTCTTAATTTTGGTTTTTTCTTTACCTTGTATATCGATTATGGTTTATTGTAAATGAAGTAAATGTTTTGCCCGGTAGGTGTTTGGTGAAATGCCTTTATGTGATTTTCTTGAACATTTTTCAGATGCTCTTCCATTGGAGTCCGAGCATACAAATTTCTGCATTCCCAAAATATTTTCTTACCATACGCATACAACATACTCATCTTCTATCCTTCCACTTTTTAGAGGACTTCATTTCCTAGTCCGAGTATATGGTCCATCACAAAAGTGATTTAATTGTGACAATCCCACAATTGGAAAGTACTTGAAATGCCAGCAACAATCTCTTATAGAGCATATATTTAATAAGATAGGGGCACAACGATGGCAAAATGGGTATCAAGATTGATCTTGATGAAAACGGCTCTTGAATCATCAACTGACATTTCCGCGTTCTTCATACTCTGCCATTTTAACCAAAATATTCATTTGAGAAAGGTCTAAAACAAATCCTTGGCCATTGGAGCGAGCATACACTGTCCTTTCTTGCCTTTTACTTCATCGAATTGAGATTGCGAGGACGAACGACGAACTATCAAACCGAGTACCTCACAAGGCTTAGACTTGGAGTGGGCAATCAGAGCACGTAAAGAGGCAAAGTCATGCTCAAGCATGTTTTTGGTTATCCCGATGCTTATCCTCATTCTCATGCTCAGCTACATGTGAAACTTTTTGAGATATTGAAGCTTGATGTTGACTTTGTATTCGTTTTCATGAAGTTTAATTTTTCTCATCCTTTTGGTCTTCCAAAGTTGAAATTTTCATGCTCTCACTCCATGTCAGAATATCTTTTCTTTTTTGAAGGCTAAATTTATCTAATGCTCAGTAGTTGTCATTGTATGGTTTCACAGAGCTGAACCGTGACCGCGACGATGTACATTGATGATGATGAAGGGTCGTTTTTAAGTATCACGTTGGGAGTCTATGGACCGTGATGAGTTGGACTAATCCAGGGGCGAGTTCGAGAATGAGGAGTAAGTAATGGCTCGCACGATGGAATAACTTGTTGGAATTATCCACACCTCCGTTGAAATATATAATCATGCCATAATCTTACAGAAGTATGCTCCTCATTGACGTTTGTCTTCATAGTGTAAAGATATGATTACTACGATGAATCTTGCCAGTTGCCACTTTTCCATAATATATTTTGGTAGTACAGGAGGAATTAATAATGTAATTCACATTTAGTTACCCATTTCCATGTTGAAATATATGAAAAAAAAGAAATAAGTAGATATGGGGCTACTACTCTATATTTGATGATGATGACTTACAAGAGTCATGTGAGTGGCATTCACAAGGAATGATTGAAGTAGACTTAAATATCATGGAGAGTAGAGAAGAACATAAGTGAGCATTGTTATGTCTTTATAATTTTTTGATGCACATAGGACAACAGAAGCCGAGCATATATTTTTTCAAGCCAAAAACTTCACATCTCGTGTCTGTTTGGCCGCGTGGCTACTGTTTCTGCAATAACTTTTGGTATACAACTCCGAACAATGCAAGACTGGTTGCGTTGAAAACTAGACTTCAAGAGCTTCGAAATGATATATTATACACCCTATACGGACTTCGGGACTGGAAGATATGATTGTTTGAACCCAACAGGTTGTATATGATATGTATAAAATGTAAGGAAGGATAAGACACTTGTAAGATATGGGTCTCTTCATATTTTTCTTCTAAAATCTTCCCCTTATATGAACACTCATGTTGTATCTTTGTGACACTTAAGAAAATTTGTGAACTTTAAAGGAGTCCCAAATGAATTAAGCATGTCATGATCTTAAAATCTACCTTGAATTAATAAGCCCCAAGGTATTAAGAATATAGTGATATTGGAAGCTTCCTTGGGCTAACAAGCTGATAAGTGCAATTATTTGCACTTATCCGTGTTCATTTTACGCTCCTTATATGTAGTTTTAGTGGGTTTTTAGGTATGTTTTGAGTAGTTTGTGTACATTTTGTCTCTTGAGGTCAATTCTATGTTTTATATGATTTTTGAGGCAAAATCGGAGTTTTTAGGTACATTTCGGAGTTATAAGAGGGTGAAGGCTTGGAGAAATAGCCTAAGACCCCTTGCCATGTGAAGAGACCGAGCTACAAGCTAGCCCCGATGAGGAGAAGGCAAGAAAAGTGGAGAAAAGTGCAACAAAAGGCTAAGCGACGAGCCATTCCATGTGCACCGCTCGTCGCACATTAATCAGCAATTTCAGAGCCATGTCGTAGCCAAGCGACGAGTCGTCGCTACTCAAGCGCCGCTCGTCGCCAATTTATGCAATTATTGATCATTTTGCCGTAGCTGAGCGACGAGTCGTCGCCTACCCAGCGCCGCTCGTCGCCTTGTCCAGCAGCAGCCTCCACATTCCTCCAGCATATGCGCGACGATCGTCGCCCTGATAAGCGCCGGTCGTCGCCTTTCTTAATCCGGGAGTTGTCCTGACGGTTTTCTTCTAATTTTTGGAACCACTTTATATAGTGGCGGTTACATTTCTTGTAAAAAAAGGAGACTTTAGTTTTCATTTTAGTTTTTCCTGTAACTTTTTCTTAGAGTTTTTAGTTTTCATTCAAGCATCCTTTGAAGAACCTTTGTAGAATTCGAATTCCGCACTTTCAGTTTATGCTATATTCTCGTTCTGTAAGTTTCGTTGTTTCATTATCTCTTTTTACATCATTGTTTGTTGCATGTTTTGTATGATCATGAGTAGTGAGTAGTTTCCTTATCTAGGGTTAGGGTGAAATCCCTAATTCGAAGCATGGATTGATATTTTATTGATTGATTGTGTGCGATTTGAGTCGATGATTGAACCTACGCTTAATGAGTCTTGATTTAAATATCTTTGTTAGCCTTTCAATAGAGCGGAAGCTTGAGACTAATTAGATCACGTTCTCTCATACTTATGGCTCAATTTCATACGATCATGAGATTAATTGAATTCCATGTTAGAATTGGGTGATACCCGACGCCCTAGTGTCTTTCATATATTGTTATACATCATTTTCATTATCGTCTTAGTTAATTGCATCTTAGGTTTAGAACATCATCTACATTATTTGTTTGAACCCTGTCTTAGCTCGTCATAAGCATACAATTCGGAATTATTTAAGCCTCCTTGTGTTCGACCCGCACTACGCGTACACCGTGCGCTTGCGGTAAATTAAAATTTGCACATCAAGTTTTTGGCGCCGTTGCCGGGGAGGCGACCATAATTCCTTTTTTGTTTTGTTTGTTGATTTGCTTAGACTGTTGCTTGTTGTTCCCCAAACCTTTGGCCCTTTGTCTCTGAATGCCCAGGCGAGCTCGCTCCCTCGAACGGTTCGACCCCGAGATTGAAGCTACCGCCCGTAGACTTAACGCAGACCGACTTAGGCGTCTTAGGCAGCAACAAGACACCATGGCCCATAATGCTAATAGATCCTTTGGCCAAATGGGTGCGCCCACGCTCACCCAAACTTCCATACCATGCATAGTTAAACCAGACTTTGGGACCGAGAACTTCGAACTTAAACCTCACCTCATTCAAATGATTGAGAGGAACCAGTTCGGCGGTCACCCAAGTGAGAGTCCACACGACCATATAGCTGACTTCATAGAGAGATGTGATACCATCACCGCCAAGGATTTGTCCATGGAGGCGGTGAGGATGCGGCTTTTCCCCTTCAGCTTGAAGGATAAGGCCAAGTCCTGGCTCAAGTCCGAACCCGCAGGTATATACACGACCTGGGAGGCGCTAGCTAATGGCTTCTTAGCCAAATTCTATCCTCCTAGGAAGACATCCCAAATCCGGACCCAGCTGCAAACATTTAAGCAGCAACCTTTTGAGTCTTTCTATGAAGCATGGGAGAGATTTAAGGATCTCCAGATTAGTTGTCCACACCACGAGATACCCAATTGGTTACTAGCTCAGTCCTTCTATGGAGGATTGTTTGATGAACATAAATCGTCGATTAACGCCGCATGTGGCGGTGATATGGATTCTAAGATCCCAGAGGATCTCTTGAAACTCTTTGAGACCATGGCTAAGAATAGCCACTCTTGGAGTAATGAGAGAGGTCCAGTAGCCCAGGGTAATGTTGCAGAATCTGAGACCATCAAAGCTCTCACCAAACAGCTAGCCCATCTTACTGAACAGATGGCTAAGGTAAATATGGTAAATTCTTCTCCATCTCCTTCTTCTAGTTCTTCTGTTATATGTGATACATGTGGTGCTTCAGGTCACTGTTCTAGCGCTTGCCCCCAAGCTTACGGGGAGGTGAACGCTCTATATAGTAAACCTCCTGGAGACCCACAAGCTAACCGTTACAATGCAGGCTATAAGCACCCGAATTTGTCCTACACTAGCACCAATGTGCTAAACCCGCAGCATGTCCAAGCTCCATTTCAGCATCCGCCTCCGTACAAGCAATATACTCAACCCCCTCAACCTAACCTTAGGACTGAGGTCGATGAGTTGAAAGGCGTTGTGCGGAGTCATATTCAGAACACCGTTACCCACATGAAATTTTTGGAGACGCAACTGGCTCAAATAGCACAGCAGCTCAATACTCGGGCCCCCAACCAACTCCCGAGCCAACCAGAGCCCAAAGACAAGGAGCCCAATCAGATTAACGCAATAATCGAGGTAAAAGGTAATGAATTGGCCGGCCCTCCTATTCAGGAAGTGCCTCCTGCAAAGCCAATTATGCATGTTAATACTGATGTTGTTTGTTCTGACAGTGCTGAAAAGAAATGTGACCGCGACAATGAGAAAAAGGTTAAAGTAACTGACATCAAAATCGACTATCTCCCTTTCCCTCAAAGGTTAGCCCAGGCTAAACTTGAGAAGAAGTACGGGAAATTCTTCCAGTTACTCAAAGACAACTCTTTAGAGTCGTCTTTTCTAGACCTGCTAGCCCAAGCTCCCAAAGTTCCTAAAATGTTTAAGGACTCATTGTCCGACAAGCACGGGGGTGAGACTATCACTGTTCCTAAGCTAGGAGACCCCGGGAACTTCAATATTCCTGTCACAATTGGGGGTGTTTCAATAGACAAGGCTTTATGTGATTTAGGTGCTGGTGTGAGTCTGATGCCCTACTCGTTGTATAAGAGGTTAGGAAACCTAGGTAAACTGGTCCCCCATGAAGGTAAGTTACAACTTGCCGACCGTAGTATTATTCACCCTAAGGGGATTTTGAAAGATGTGTCGGTAGGTATTGGTCGATCTGTGGTTCCATGTGATTTTTTGATTGTTGATATACCTGAAGACCATACGACCCCGATCATCTTAGGAAGACCGTGTTTGGCAACTTGTAGGACAGTTGTGGACGTCGTTAGAGGCAAGATTGTGATGGACATAGGGGATGCTAATTATGAGTTTAATATCGATCGTTCCCCTACTTGTCATGCCTCTGCAAATTCGGTATGTATTGTTGCCACTAAGTGTAAGGAGGACTCGGACCTTGATGCCTTAGAGGCCTTCCTTGAAGGCACCGGGGGACGTGACGAAGTGATGAGTTGGGGAGGTACGTGTGACGAGGAGTTTGATCTAACCCATGAACTATTGCAAGATGATGTATTTGTGCAGGTGACTGAATTGCAGGAAAGAAAGTTAGTGCAAGAAGTGAATGAAGTGATACGGGAGAGTTCTACACCTCCCAAGGTAGTTTTTGATAAGTTGTTGTCTGAACAGGTTACCGAGGCTGTCCCCCACGAAACTCGCAAGAATGAACCTCAAAAGAAAGCGAGAAAGAAAAAGCAAAATCTTGCGGGGGACAACAATTTGAATTCTGAAAGGAAGGAAACCAAATGGGTGCGATACCCAAAGGATATGCGAACCAATTTTGATGTTGCAAGGAATCTCTTCCTTTGCAACGATGTGGAACCCGTCTGAAGGGGGTGAATCACGTCGAGCTAACGACGTTAAACAAAGCGCTTGCGGGAGGCAACCCGTGTTTTCGTAGTTTAGATTTCAATAATTTTTTTATAATTTTCTTTTTTATTTTTATTTTTGTGCTTTTTTATGTTTGTTAATTTGTGTAGGTATATATAAAAAAAAAAAAAAAAAAAAAAGGGTGGAAAAAGGAGCAAAAACAAGAAAAGAAATACGGAGCAATGTCGTAGCTAAGCGACGACTCGTCGCTTACCTTGCGCCGGTCGTCGCCATTTTTTGGAATAAATTCATGCTCAATGTCGTAGCTGAGCGACGAGTCGTCGCACACAAAGCGCCGATCGTCGCATATTTTCATAGGAATTTCCAAGAATGTCGAAGCTAGGCGACGATCGTCGCATGACCGAGCGCCGCTCGTCGCTGCACGCGAATCTCAAATGCCAGGCTTTTTCGAAATGAAATCCGAAACCCTATCCATTCCCATCCCTTTCCTCTTTATAATCCCACTCCCACCAACCCATCTCCCATCACTTTCATATCCCTCTCATCTCCCCTTTCTCTCTCTAACATCATTCTCACAATCATCTATTTCCATCATCTTCCAAAGGGTTTCAAGTTTCATTTCAAGTCAATTGCTCCATGTGCATCATCCAAAGGTTGTAGATCTTCAATTGTGTTCTTATTCTCTCATCTCTAAGGATCTCCTTCTTCCTAAGGATCCAAAGGTATACTTCTTCTCCATTTTCTTTTTGAGGCTTTATTTTGAGTAGAGATTGTGGTTTTTGTGGTCTTTGCTTGATAATCTAGGATTTGTGCATCTTAATTGTTGAATTTGTGTCAATTGCATGTCCTAAGTTATAGCTTAAGGTTTGTTGGTTCAATTTGGTGTTGTTTGAGTTGTGGTGTTGGTTTTTGGTTGTTGATTGAGCTTGCATTTGTGTTATAATCATGAATTTGTTCCGATCCAAGTCCAAGCGTGCTCGCCAAGCGGGTGAAGGGTCGTCTTCACGACCCCATGGTGATGACTCCTCCCCTCCAAGGAGGGAAGTCCACCATGACCGTTCACCACCACCGCCGGCGCCTCGCACGGCTCAAGGACGATCCTCCGCCCACACCATGGGATGTGTGCTCACACCATCCCAAACCCAAACCTTTAGAAAGCATGCTAGGCGGACCCTCCTAACCACCAAGTTTTTAGACTCCCTCCCCCTTTCCATCACTAACCTAGAAGAGGGTGTCATGACCCTTTTGCGTAGGGGAGGGCTAGATGCCTCAGTCAGAAACCGTGGGGTTACATACCCACGGCTCACCCTTGAATTCTTGACCACCCTTGAGCGTCATGTTTCATCAAGGGGATACGCATACTACTACATTACCTTCAATGCTTTTAATCGCACGTATAGTATGACGTATCCCCAGATTGCCAGTGCATTTAGGTGGGGCTTTTCAGAGGGTGAGTACCCAACTCCCTCTAAGGAAGTCATCTGTGAGTTTTGGTCCGACATGACCGGTGGCGTACCCTACGCCCGTTCGGGGAACAAGATCCGTAGAATCTGGCACCCCGCACTGCGTTATGTGTACCGGTACCTCGCCATGACCGTCTTCGGTCAAGGTGAGCCTACGCAGGCACAGCAGTACGAGTTAGGGCATTTTTATGCCCTCTGCACACCCGACTATCCTGTACCCAATTGGGTTCATCTTTTTGTGTCTAGGTGCTTGGATATCAAAACGTCCGATAAGGGCAAGATATCCATCGGTGGTATGGTACATCTCTTGGTTCAAAGTCTTGGGATTAATATCCCCAATGACTGCGCTCCACATGATACCACCGCAGGTAATACGTATGATTTTTCGGCCCTTAAGAATATCAAGTTTTTTGTTTATAATGGTGAAGAGGGTCCATATTTCCCGTGCCCAAACGGGCAGATGCTTTACCTTCCCCCTACCCCCGAGTATATATTTGATATTGCGCAGGATGCGGATGTCCGAACGCTTACCAATAGAGTCATCCAATATACTCGACAACGAGGTGTCGATATGCAGGGTGGCCGCCGCAGACAGGAGGAGGCGGGGGAAAATGAGGAAGAGGAGGAAGAGGCCGGCCATGCTGAACAGGCCGCGCCCATGGAGGAGGATATCCATACGGCTCAACCTTATCAGGGAGAGCCCTATTATGGGTATCAACAGCAGCAGGTACCCTCCTATGATTATGAGGAGGAGAGAGTCTGGCGTACTGAGATGCTAGACCGGATTCACCACGTCGAAGGAAGGGTAGACCGTATTGACGATCAACTGCAGACCCTTCACGAAACCTGCACATACCAATGGAACGCGCTACATGATTCCTATGACTCAGACATGTATGACATCAATACACGTCTGAGTCAAGTGATGTTGGCTCAAGAAGCCCAGCTTGCCCATTCTGCGGGCAACCCGTTCCATGATCCTAGGGCCGACATAGCTGCTTTGGAGGCCCAAAGAGAGAGAGAGAAGGAAGCCGCCATGGAAGCAAAGCGATCAAGGAGAAAGTCTTTCTCCTGGTTTAGGCGCGGCTCCTCAAGTGGTCACTGACGGCCACATATCCTTTTTAGATTCCCCTAACTGTATGCTTATGGTTTCATGGTTTAGTTCTCTTTGCTACGCTGTTAAGCATTGAGGACAATGCTTAGTTTAAGCATGGGGGGGAGTCTACACCTTTTGTGTAGATAGTTTTTTATTTTGATTTTTGTACTTTTACATTTTCATTAGCTAGTTTAGTTTAGGTTTGTTTTTTAGTTTTTAGTTCAGTTTTTTTGTTTTTAGTTTAGTTCTTTTTTTTTTCATTTTTGTAAGAAGTATTATTCAAAAAAAAAAAAAAAAAAAAAAAAAAAAAAAAAGAGAAAAAAAAAAAGAAAAGAAAAGAAAAAGAGAATGCTAGCCATAAACCTGTGAAGGAGGCTAGGCAAAAGGAGAGTGAGTGTACATTGGAGCTGCTGTTGCTGCTATCTTTATTCCTCCTACGCCGCGTCGTCATTTGCAGGTATATTTCTATCCCTATCTTTGCTCTTCCTTTCTCTATGTTCTAGCTCTACTATATTATCACACCCTCACCCACCGAGCTATCATCACTAGATTCTCGCACATCATCTTTCACTAACCAATGCAGGATTTTTTGAGCTACAAATTTTAACCCACAATTAAGCCCCCATCCTCTTTGATCCAAAGATAGTTCTTGGATTGCGAGATCCAAGAGCTCCATTATTTTGAGCCTTATTGTTATGGAGTTTGGGTATTTGTTGTGGTACATTATGTTGTGGTTGTGTTGGTTGTTTTGTGTGTGTGGGTTGGGTTGAGGTTGATTAGGGGTTTGGGATTTTGATGGGCTTACATGTGAGATCATTTATGAGGGGAAGGAGATTAAGATAGGAAGCCTCTTACTTTTGGGGAGCCATAAGGAGAACCGGTGTTCATGCTTAAGAGGTAATGTTGCAATCGATGGTGTTATCCCGATTCAACATTGGTGCTTACTAGGTAGGTTGCATTCTCATGTTTGTGCTTCATTGTTATATCAAGGGTTACTAAAGACCCTACTTCCGTCTAGGGTTGCTGAACACCCTATTGCCATCCACCACGAAAAGCAAGCATGGGGGAACCCATTACTTGTTTATTCGTGTTATCTATCCCATATATTTGTATAGGCTAAGCTTGATCATGCATTGTATTTATTCATTTTATAGCTTGGTTTGTACATTGTTTTGTCATTGAAAAAAAGGGAAAGAGAACATGCTTGATAAGAGAAAGACCCGGCTAGGTTGAAAACCCGAAAGGGCGACCTAGGCAAAAGAGCGGCATGAGTGGGTGAGCAAGTGAGAATTGAAAAAGTAAATGAGTGGCTAGGGTGAAAACCCAAAAATGGGCCCCTAGGCAAAATGAGAGAAAAAGAGAGACTCAATGTTCAATTGTTTTTCATTTTGTTTGAAGAGGCGACATAAGAAGTGGGAGACATAAGGAAGGAATTTGGGTAGGCCACAATTGGAGGAATAAGTAGTAGATTTTTGTTTTCATTTCTCACATTCTTTTTAGGAGTTATAAGGAGGTTGAAGAGTAGGGTTTTTGCTTTTTGATGTTTTGATGTTTTATGATCTTCCATGTCTATCATTTGTCTTTGTGTGTGTGTGTTGTGTTAGCCAAGTGAAGGGGTTAAGTGGTATGAATGTTTTAGACCCTTGGCAAACACCGGGTGTTAGAGGCGTTTAGGAAGGGAGGCATAAGAAGTAGTTTAGGATTTGGAGACCGTGTCTTGGCCTTGTTTTACTTGTATTTTCACCTTGATTTGCTCGAGGACGAGCAAAGGCTAAGCATGGGGGAGTTTGATAAGTGCAATTATTTGCACTTATCCGTGTTCATTTTACGCTCCTTATATGTAGTTTTAGTGGGTTTTTAGGTATGTTTTGAGTAGTTTGTGTACATTTTGTCTCTTGAGGTCAATTCTATGTTTTATATGATTTTTGAGGCAAAATCGGAGTTTTTAGGTACATTTCGGAGTTATAAGAGGGTGAAGGCTTGGAGAAATAGCCTAAGACCCCTTGCCATGTGAAGAGACCGAGCTACAAGCTAGCCCCGATGAGGAGAAGGCAAGAAAAGTGGAGAAAAGTGCAACAAAAGGCTAAGCGACGAGCCATTCCATGTGCACCGCTCGTCGCACATTAATCAGCAATTTCAGAGCCATGTCGTAGCCAAGCGACGAGTCGTCGCTACTCAAGCGCCGCTCGTCGCCAATTTATGCAATTATTGATCATTTTGCCGTAGCTGAGCGACGAGTCGTCGCCTACCCAGCGCCGCTCGTCGCCTTGTCCAGCAGCAGCCTCCACATTCCTCCAGCATATGCGCGACGATCGTCGCCCTGATAAGCGCCGGTCGTCGCCTTTCTTAATCCGGGAGTTGTCCTGACGGTTTTCTTCTAATTTTTGGAACCACTTTATATAGTGGCGGTTACATTTCTTGTAAAAAAAGGAGACTTTAGTTTTCATTTTAGTTTTTCCTGTAACTTTTTCTTAGAGTTTTTAGTTTTCATTCAAGCATCCTTTGAAGAACCTTTGTAGAATTCGAATTCCGCACTTTCAGTTTATGCTATATTCTCGTTCTGTAAGTTTCGTTGTTTCATTATCTCTTTTTACATCATTGTTTGTTGCATGTTTTGTATGATCATGAGTAGTGAGTAGTTTCCTTATCTAGGGTTAGGGTGAAATCCCTAATTCGAAGCATGGATTGATATTTTATTGATTGATTGTGTGCGATTTGAGTCGATGATTGAACCTACGCTTAATGAGTCTTGATTTAAATATCTTTGTTAGCCTTTCAATAGAACGGAAGTTTGAGAATTGGTCTAACTTAGGATTGAGATATATTTAAGTTAAATTCCTTCTAGTATTAGCCAATAGAACGGAAGTTTGAGGATTAATGCTAGTTGGTCTTAAATCGATATTAGTCAATAGAGCGGAAGCTTGAGACTAATTAGATCACGTTCTCTCATACTTATGGCTCAATTTCATACGATCATGAGATTAATTGAATTCCATGTTAGAATTGGGTGATACCCGACGCCCTAGTGTCTTTCATATATTGTTATACATCATTTTCATTATCGTCTTAGTTAATTGCATCTTAGGTTTAGAACATCATCTACATTATTTGTTTGAACCCTGTCTTAGCTCGTCATAAGCATACAATTCGGAATTATTTAAGCCTCCTTGTGTTCGACCCGCACTACGCGTACACCGTGCGCTTGCGGTAAATTAAAATTTGCACATCACAAGCCCTAAGATATTTGAGAGTAGAGCTTAATTTACCAACCATGATCATATGGCGTTATAGGAATAAAGGATTTTTAGAAATGTGATATTTTAAAGTGTGTATTTGGGGTTTGAATTGAGCTTTAGATATTATTTTTAACTATATTTGGTTGATGGTTGTTGAATGGTGGGAAAATGTATGCCCCTCTTATGTTTTTTTTTTATAACACATGGAGAGGTAGAGGTACTCACACTAGAATCAAGAGGAGCTATAAGAAGGTTGAACTTTTAGGACTTATCAAAAGACAGAATATTTGTGAGGAATTTTGCTAACTTTGGTTTGTAAACACACACTTTTCCTTTCCACCCTTCTCTTGACAACATATTCACAGCGGAGGGGAAAATCATTGCTATCAGTCGGCTGTAATGAGCACCATGTGATGATCTTCAAATTAGTCCGGAGAGATTGATCATTTTTTTACTTGACGATGAACCTACAAAGGCATGGAATGTCCGAATGATCTTCAACATTAGACAATACTTCATGCTCTTCATTTTGTAGGGTAGCTTATTAGCCCCAAATGATGATGATCTTTCGGGCATTGCATGACTAATATTGTTGTCCCCAACTGATAAGCCCCAAGACTTGGATAAAAATTTGAAATAGTTGAGATCTTCCACCATTTGAATGAGCCGGAGTATTCCATATGATTACCTTGGGTTAATGAGCCCCAAGGTCATCCAAAGAATTTTTCAATACGGTATGACCGTTAATCATAAGAGCCCCAAGGTGTCTAGGTTTGCTCTTAGAGGGTCGCCTTGGGATAAAAAGCCCTAAAGTATTCAATTTTGACATAGTATAGGGCCTTCTACTTTATATGAGGTTTCAAATATTCCAATAAGGGACAATCTTGATTAATGGAGCCTCAAGGTGGCATGACGATGACAGGAAGCCTTGATGAAAATACTTATTGAGTCAAGTGCTTCCCAAAGATAAGACATTGATAGCCAAGATAGGGAGGCAAGTAATATTTGAATAAGATAAGGCACATTTGAACCAGGCTTGAGTAATTCGGCTAGGATTGTTAATCGTTTACCAGAAGCATTTGAGTGAAGAATTTTGAATACCATGACCGTCATTTGAGCCAAGTTGATTGATTCGGTAAGGATGTGAGATGACTGATCCGGTTAGGATTGATGAATGTTAAGTCAAAGGGTTATCAAGGATCTTTGATTGACAAAGAGTCCTGGCTTGATTGGGAAATTGAGCTATGAAGATGAAAGATAAAGGGCCTTTGCTTGACAAAGAGTCCTGAAACAATCGACTAAAGATCTTTGTGCCAAAGGCTGACAAAGAGTTTTGAAAAAATTAGTAATTTGGGGCTAGCTTGCCACCCAAATTTCCGAACAATGACTAATAAGGATCTTTGTGCCAAGGGCCGACAAAGAGTCCTGGTATGAATAGGCTAATTTGGGGCTAACTTGCCACCCAAATTAGATACGGACAATGACTATTAGGATCTTCGTGTCAAGGGCTGACAAAGAGTCCTGAAACGGATAGGTAATTTGGGGCTAGCTTGCCACCCAAATTCCCGAACAATGACTAATAAGGATCTTCGTGCCCAGGGCCGACAAAGAGTCCCGGAATGAATAGGCTAATTTGGGGCTAACTTGCCACCCAAATTAGATACGGACAATGACTATTAGGATCTTCGTGCCAAGGGCTGACAAAGAGTCCTGAATGAATAAGTTAATTTGGGGCTAACGTGCCACCCAAATTAGTACCGCAGAATGACTACAAGGATCTTTGTGCCAAAGGCTGACAAAGAGTCCTGAAACGAATTTGGCTAACTTGGGGCTAGCTTGCCACCCAAATTAGTTCTAGACCATGACTATAAGGACCTTCGTGCCAAGGGCTGACAAAGAGTCCTGAAATGGCGAAAAGCGTGTTTTTTGAGATTGGACATTGTACAAAACTTTTCTTAACTTTCATTCTCCCATTCATTCACGATTTAGAAATTCTTCCATTACATAGAGTTTCATCTTGATGTTCTAACTACTAAGGACCTCTAACATTTTTAATTTCTTAAGAAGATATGATGCCCCTAGTTATGGTCAACCTATACATTGCTAGTAGATTTTCTTTACTCGATTTCCATGTAGTTTTCTCCCAATATCTCTTCTTGATTAACATGCCCAAGTATGTTTTTCTGACAAGGCTTTCCCATCTTCAAAGTGTTGATTTGACATTCTCTTGCAACCTTTTGGTCCCCTCGAAGGATTCCAACAGTCCCATCATCCTTCTCATACTGGACGAGGAGTTGATGAGTGGAAATGACAGCTTTAACTTTGTTGATCAAAGGGATGCCCATAATGACATTGTACGGGAACTTGATGTCAATAACAGTGAATCTCACCGGAATAGATCTTCCATTTCCTTTCTTTCCCAAGCGAACAGGCAAAACGATGGTACCCATTGGGGTTACTCGACTTCCTCCGAATCCCACTAAGGGTCTATCAAGAGGCTCTAGGTGATGACTCTCATATTTTAGTTGTCTCAAGCAGTTCATAGTGACAAGGTCAGCAGTACTACCAGAGTCCACGAGCACTCTTCTTACATTCATTTGACCAACTTTCAGAGTTAGGACAATTGGGTCATGATGAGGGTATTGAATGAGACTTCCTAACTTTTCATTGAATATCGTCTCCGGAGCAGTAGGAGTTTTGTTGGAAGGGGCGATGGCCTTCATTAATAACCACCAGAATAACCACCAGATATGACATTGATGAAACCTTCGGTGACACTTGTTTGCTCCTCTTTTTTCCTATCAGAATTTTGATCCCGCCCTTGATTGTTGTATGACTCTTGCCTAGACCGGTAAGGTTGGCATTGTTGATTCTGATTCATGAAGCGTCCCAATTTTCCTTCGTTTGCAAGTTGATCTAAGACTTTCTTAAGTTCTCGGCAATGAACAAGGGTATGACCATGCTCCTTATGATACTCACACCACAAGTCCATATTTCTTCTATTCATTGAAGTACTTACGTGAGGGGGTTTCGGAAGTTCAGATCTAATTGCATAGAATATGTCTTTTCGGTTCCTATTGAATCGAGGGTCATAGCCCCCATCCTTCAGCTCTTTTGACCATTCCACCGAGTAATTGTGATCAAACCTAGGAGGTACTTGCCTACCTGACCCCATTCGAGAGTATCCAGTGTATTCTTTTTGGTGAGGGTTTGCGTGTGGCTGAGGTTGGGATTGTAGTTTATCCTTCTTCTTCTTGGCTTGAGAGTCTATAGGAGTGCAAATATCTGAGGCTTGAACAAACCTTTGAGCGATTTGCATTGCTTCGACATAGGAGGTAACTCCATTCTCAATGAGCTGCCATTTTAACTTATGCGTTCTCAATCCATTAATGAGTGCCGGCACAGTTGCGGAATCACTGATGTTTGTAATGGTAAGGACTTCATCATGGAATCTCTTGATATAACTGGAGACTAACTCCCCTTCTTGTTGGATGACAGACATAAGGTAAATACTCGACTTCTTTTGTCTCTTAGAGACAATAAAATGATTTAAGAATATCTTCTCGAGTTGAGAGAAACTATCAACACTCCCGCACGGTAGTGAAGTATACCAAGACAGAGCCAACCCGGTTAGGGTAGTAGGAAAGAACTTACACAGAAGAGCCTCACATGTAGTATTGACTGCCATGTGAGCCCGATATGATTCTATGTGTTCTTGGGGATCTTGAGTTCCATCAAAGGACACCATGTTGGGGATCTTGACCTTACTCCGGTTAGGAGTAGCTAAAATTCGAGCAGACAGGGGGGTCTTAAAGACAAATGGAGCGTAATCTGGTCCTCCTACTTCAAACTTATCTTGATCGTGCTTTAGTAGGCTTTGATTGGATATTTCCTCTCGTCGAGATGGAGGTTGTTGGTAAGTGTGCTCTCTTTCTTTTCTCTTAGAGTTGATAAGGGCACGGGCATCTATCCCTCCTGTACGGAGCTTCCGACTAGTAATGATCTCTCTAGCATCCATGACAGAGCGTGCCTTTGTCCGGTTAGGATCTTGGCGACGTTCTTCCCTTTCCCGGTTAGGGTCAGGGGCTTGTCTTTCCCTTTCCCGGCTAGGGTTGGGATGACTACCCCTGGTGGGCTGATGAGAATGTTCTTTTCTGGCATTATGCCGATATGTGTAATGAACATCACGGTTTTGAGTGAATGGTGTCTCCTGACTTTCTGCCACATCCTCAACATAGTAATTTAGGGGGGTAGGTTTGTGTATGGGTGTGGGTGTTTTCTTAGGAGAAGGTTGGATATGTTCATTTTCAACATTGGGTGAAGATCTAATTGGGACTGCTTTTAGAGCTTGAGTGATGTGTTCTTGCAGTTGAGCAGTGAGAAGGGTTGCGAATTCTTGAAGGTCTTGATGAGTGACAGGATCCGGATTAGAATTTGGATTAGCCATGGGAGGATTAGAATGGTGGGCATGGCCAGAACTATTTGCTTCAGACGGATGAGGACCCGACTGATGGGTACGAGCCTGGGTGTTTCTTTTTGGAGGCATGGCTTTCAGTTCGAGTTCAGAGCGAGGTGTTACTCTTCCCCACAGACGGCGCCAAACTGTTTCGGGTGAAACTTAGTTACAATTTGTATTAAGTGGGGGAAGGGTAATTTATGTTGTAACTCCAAGTAGAAACGTCCACGTGTCGAAGTATAGGGTAGCCCGATTTAGTAACTTGAGGTTGAATGTGATTGAAGATGGTCGAATGTGGTTGAAGATCTTCGAATAATCCTACAAAACGAACAAAGGTTACTAGCCCGGGGGTGGCACCCGGGAAAGCCCCTCCGATGCTTAAGTCAGAACGAGGTTGAATATCAAATATAATGATGGAATTACTTAGAGAGAGTATGGGAGAAAAACTTACTTCAATAGGACATTTTTGGGAGTCTTTATAATCGTTTGCTTCGTAATGATATTGAAACTGACCGTATCTGCTTTTCAGACTGACAAATCACGAAATCGATCCAATCGTAATCCGAAACTGGGCTTGACTATTTTATTGACTATGTTTGACTTGGGCTTGACCATATATAAGGCCCAAGTAATATTGGGGCCTTAGACCCAAAACAAATATATTTCGTATTGAAAAGAAGAAAGTGTACGACTGTTGGCAAATGTAAAAGCTAAATGTAAAGAAGAAAATGTAGCTAGTAGTTTTTTTTAGCCAAAGTATTAGGAAATGTAGTATTTAATTAAATGAAAAATGTACGGATACATAGATTGAATGAATCACATGCACAATAATTCAATATAAAAAAAATAAAACCTTTATATGGCATTTGCATATTGATTTTTTATATAGAATAATTTTACAAAAGTTAACATCATTTTATTTTTTATTATTATCACAATAAGATTAATTTTCTTAAATTTCTTAAAATATTATTTATGAATTTAAAATTACGTAAGATTTCAATTTGAATGGGCTAGAGTTTTCGTTATAAGGAAAAATTCTTCTTCCTCCTCCCTATTCCCAATATATTTTTCCTACCTCTGTTAGTATATTAACTCCATGTTTTCCATGTCTAATGCCATTTTTATGTGTCGAGCAAATACGCATTTACCTAGAAATTTTAATTTAGCCTTAATTGAGGTCCTCACTATTAAATTATATAACATATCCTGGGGCTTCAATCATTAGCTTAAGTTTTTAGTTGAGATGGCTATTTGACATGGTATTAGAAATTTAGAAGCCAACGTGATCACAAGAGATCACGGGTTCGAATCTCAATCATCCCTCATTTAATGTGGAATAGTTAGTGTCAGGCATGAGAGGCTCTGTGTTGCATCCACACTTCTAGCCCAAAGGGCTCTTGTGTGAGGGGGTTTGTTAGAGTATATAACATATCTTGGGGCCTCAACCATTAGCTTAAACTTTTAGTTGAGATGGTTCCTTGACAGTCACTTTAACTAAATTAAAATTGCTCGAATGAAATACGTATATATATATACTTCTATACGTATATACATGACAACAAACTTAGATTTTTGCGACATTAGATTTAGTAGCATTAAAAAAAATGTCACTAATTCATATTTTTAGTGTAACAATTATTGGTTTTTAATTTAAGTTTCACCATAAAGTGATCTAGCGACACTTAATTTGGTATTTAGTGGCAAATGTAATTGTCACTATATAGTCTATAATGGCATTTGTGAAAAATATCACTAGATCCTATGACGCTAAAACCTTTAGTATCACTTTTTAATATGTTGCTAAAGGCTCTAATAAATGTTACTAAATTCTCTATATACACTATAATAAATTTGTAATAGTGACATTTAAATTAAATGTCGCTAAATATATCCCACTAAAAGCAAATTATGTTGTAGTGATACTCCTCTATAATAATTTGTAATAATTAGTAATGCATTTTATATACCACCTGGTTCGTAGCCAGCCCGTCGCCCCCGATTTCATGATTTCGGCGATCAGGTGTCCGATTTTCATTTAGCGTCCACTAAAACGACGTTCACCCTTAGGGCGTCGCCAAGTCGTCGCCAAAATCACTTTTTATCAATTTAGCGTCCAAATGGCGATCATAAGTGTGGTAGCCATTTTGTTATTTATTTGTAGTGTTTAGTCTTTGAAAATTTTATAGAATTTCGATAACTTTGTAAATAATAGGATATTATTACGAGATGCAATAGTGTAAAGAGGATTACTAAAATTTAGCCGGTAAAACCTATGCATGCATGAATGATTCGTATGCAGAACGGTATGTGCTGCACAAATTATTTGACAACTAAAGGACATGCATGTAGACAGCCACCCATCACTGATCATATCATAAATACCTCAATACTAAATAATAATCTTGGGTTGGTATAAGTGTTAGCGTCTTAATTCGCATCATTGATCAATTTCGAATTTAGTGTTTCTCTTGAAATGCCCATGTGTGACCCTACCCATATGTGAATTGTCCTATATATATCGGAGAAAGAGAAGAGTATGAGTGAATAGTGCTATGTTTTAACTTATAGATTAAGAATAAAAATACAAATTAAGAGTTATGAGTGAATAGTGCCAAAAACCTAAATTGGACATTTAGGTTCAATATGAGGTAGTATAATATAAATGTAAGTATGTAACATTTGAGTTGGTTCAACAAACATATATGAACAAGTGCATGTGCTCAACTCTATATAAATTGTCAAGGAATTAACTCAACCAAAAGCTTAAGCTGATGATTGAGGCCCCAGTTAATGTTATATATTCTAACACACTCCCTCACACGAGTGCCCATTGGGCTAGAAGTGTGGATGCGGCATAGGTCTTCTTACCTGGCGCTGAATATTCCACTTTAAATGAGGGGTGGTTGAGATTCAAACCTGTGACCTCTTGTCACACTGGCTTCTAATTAATATCATGTCAAGAAACCAATTCAACCAAAAGCTTAAGTTAGGCCCTAGGATATCACCACGTCATGGGTCACCTAGGCTCTTAGTCTCTTACACATATATCCTGTATAAGCTAGACTGCCTTCAAAGTACATTTACTGTTAAAACATAAACAATCTGGCATGTATATACAGCATTATATGGTCCTTCCACAGGTTGACTTAAATTTTAGTATACAAAACATACTAAATTGAACTTACTGCTACCCAAACAGTAGCATTTATACATCTTCCCAACTGTACATATTTTCATTCAAATTTATTACACTTTGGTCCCCTTCTATGATCCCATCCACCCTTCTATATAAACCCTAGTCTCTTCCTCAAAACTTTGCATATTCACTTAGCTTGCTCTGTTTTTTAAACACTTTGACACTGAAAAACACATGATGGGTTCATTTTATAAGCTTGTTGTCTTTATAATTTCTTCTTATTTTATTAATGTCTGTGTTGTTGGTGCAAGAAATATTGATCATTTAACCACTCAAAATATTGGGTATGAAAAATTAGATGATAATGGCGCTGGTCCGGGCCTAGTTCCGGGCCTAGGTAGTCCAGCTGGTCAAGGTGGTATTGGAGGCATGCTTCCAGGTACACCAAGTGTAGGCCCAGGTCAAGGTGGGCCTGGTTCGGGTCCAGTCCAAGGTGGGCCTGGTACAGGAACAGGGCAAGGTGGGTCTGGTTTAGGAACAGGTTTAGGTGGGCCAGGTCTTGGTATTGGACAAGGTGGGCCAGGTTTTGGAATAGGCCAAGGTGGGGCTGGTGGTGGAGTGGGAATTGGTAGTGGTGGTGGTGGTGGTGGTAGCCCAGGAGGCCTTTTTGGGGGACCAGGCTTTGGCATGGGCTCGAGTACAGGTGTTGGAGCAGGTATTGGTGCGGGTACTCGAATGGGAGGTGGTCTTGGCGGACCTATTGGTGGACAGACGGGGATTGGAGGAGGAATCGGGGCAGGAATGGGTGGGAGTATGGGTGGTGGGTTAGGGGGTATTCCAGGGCTGGGATCAGGTGGTATTCCTGGGCTTGGGTCGAGTTCGGGTTTGGGAGTTGGTGCTGGTGCGTCTGGGACTAGTACTGGTGTAGGGCCAAACCCAGGAGGAAATTAGTACGTATCTACGTACTACATATATCTAGCTATATGCATGGATTTTAAGGACATCGTTTTAATTAGTTTGGTGTGATTTTAGTCATATATGTTAATGTTAATTAGTTAAGCCTTTTGTGCTCTTTAAACTAATTTCCATCCATGATGCATGTTACTATTTTCAGCATGTTTGTTTTTCTTTAAACAATAAGACAGTTTATGAAAGCTACGGAGTACAAAGTTGCACTATTAATTTTACAAAAAGAAAATTTTAAAACTTTTAGGTTTTATCCAATTGCGTACAAAAATTTTAAAGGGTTAAATTCATCTAAAAAGTCTTATGCGTTATGTTCTAAATAGCTAATATTTCGGCCTAATGCACAATTATAACTCTGACATATGTAAATTTCGTGACAGTTATCGGATAAATAATAAGTTTTGCCTAGCATCAATTGATAACAAACAAGGTAAAACTTCAATTCAAGCGTTCAAAATGATAAGGAGTATTAATTATTTGTGCTCAACAAACTGATAAAATTTAAGCATGATCTTAACTTTGTCAAATGTCATTTTTGGGAAGGTTGGTTGATCCACGATATTATTTGAAACTTTTAGGTTAAGCACAACTTTATTATAGAAAAATTGAAGGTTCAATGACAATCTAAAACATAACTCTATGTGTGAGCTCAATAAGCTTATCAAATTTTAGCACAATAACATTTTTGGTGAACGTTATTTGATTAAATGTTCGGAAAAACATACATAATGATTCTCATGTTCTTTGACTAACAAAATTAAATGTTAAAGTAAGCAAATTAAAAAGTGTAATTAACGTATATGTACTCTAATTTCATTATATTCTTTGGCCAACATGGTTTAACTTTGGACCAGACAGCATAACATAGGGGTATTTGACAAAATAACTTATTAAGCATTTTTAGCTTATTTTGATACAAATAGAGGGTTAGATGGTGAAACCAGCTAATGCTAATATTTGGTAAACTAGCTGGTTGAAACAATTTATTGTTATGAATAAGTTGTTTTTGAACAAATTGCTCATAACAGTGGGTTCAAAATTAACTGGTCAAACCAATTAATAAAATTAGTTGGTTAAATTGTAATTAGCTATCAGTCGTTTGCCAAATACCCCACCCCATGATCTTTTCTAAAACCAAACCCCTAATATCTTTTTTTTCCAACCCTACAAAAGCCTTGGTGTTAAACTTCTATTCTCGATCTTCGTAAGGGCACCCCACCTCGCTCTGAACACACATTTTGTAGATCTCCCAAACTGGAATATGAAGAATAAAGTATCATCTTTCCGGTCAGGAAGTTCACATTGCGAATTGCCTTTTCCATCAAGTGGGAACGGAGATTCCTCAGCAGCTTAGCTCTTTAGGCTCGCTGACTCTCCTACCTTTAGAGAAAAGCAATGCTTCATTGATTACGGTCAGATTTATCATTCTCATGATTTATGTTTACATCCTTTTATTTTCTTTTGTAGTCTCTTCTCCTCCACCTATTACGAAAGATCATGAAAACAATTATTTCCTTTTTGATGTACCCCAACTGTTTTTTACTTTATACTTATATTGTTTTATTTAAAAAAACTTTAATTTTCGAAATCTTTATATTAGATTTCTACCAAGTTTTATCAGCTTTGCATACCAAAAACTATGATATATCTAGTATATTACACTTAATCCATTATCACTTCAACTTAACTAATACTTATATATTTAAGGGAAATTTCACATGATAACATCCAGTTTTAATGAAATGTTAGTTGTAGCACTCTTTTAAGAAAATTTCACATGGTAGCATCCAGTTTATGTACTATCTAATGGCCGTAGCATTTTCCGTTAAATTCTTGTTAGACACCGTTAACTTCATCATTTTGTAAGTTTTTTCCACATGGTAGCATCCAGTTTTTGTTTAATTCACCATTATAACGTTTAATTCACCATATAAAAGTTTAATTCACCGTTTAATTCATTAACACTCATAAATGTTAAAATATTTTATTGAAAAATTATAAGAAACAATCTAATATGGTCGAAACAAGTACTTATTCAACTATTTTTCGATACGTAAACCGAAAAAGATATTTGGCGTCATTTTTTTCCTATCATAACTATTTTTTTTAAAGAAAACGGATGTCGCTAGTATCCTTATGGGGTAACTCTTACGAAAATCCGATCGAAACAAGTACTTATTCGCCTATTTTCCGAAACGTAAATCGAAAAAGATATTTGACGTTTTTTTTATCCATCATAACGATTTTTATTTTGAAAAAACAGACGTCCTACTATCCTTGTGGGATAACTCTTTCGAAAATTTGATCGAAACAAGTACTTATTCGAAAGAGTACTTGTTGCGACCGATTAATTAAGGGAAATTCCATATGGTAGCATCCAGTTTTAGTGAATTGCCAATGGTAGCACTTGTTAAAGAAAATTCCTCATGGTAGCATCAGTTTATGCACTATCTAATTGTCGTATCATTTTTCGTTAAGTTCTTGTTAGATTCCGTTAACTTCATCATTTTGTAAGTTTTTTTTATATGGTAGCATCCAGTTTTTGTTAAATTCGCCATTTTATTGTTTAATTCACCGATTAATTCATTAGCGTCCATAAATGTTTAATCATTATATGGAAAAATTATAAATGTTAAATAATTTTACGGAAAAATTAGTTTTAACATTTAATTCACCATTTTTATGTTTAATTAATCGGTCGCAATAAGTACTCTTTCGAATAAGTACTTGTTTCGATCAAATTTTCGAAAGAGTTATCCTACAAGGATAGTAGCGACGTCTGTTTTTTCAAAAGAAAAATCGTTATGATGGCTAAAAATAACGTCAAATATCTTTTTCGATTTACGTTTCGGAAAATAGGCGAATAAGTACTTGTTTCCATCGGATTTTCGAAAGAGTTATCCCATAAGGGTACTTGCGACATCCATTTTCTTTATAAAAATAGTTATGATAGGAAAAAAATGACGCCAAATATCTTTTTCGATTTACGTATCGAAAAATAGGCGAATAAGTACTTGTTTCGACCATATTAGATAGTTTTTTATAATTTTTCAATAAAATATTTTAACATTTATGAGCGTTAATGAATTAAACTGTGAATAAAACTTTTATATGGTGAATTAAACGTTGTAATGGTGAATTAAACAAAAACTGGATGCTACCATTTGGAAAAAAACTTACAAAATGATGATGTTAACTGCAATTAGATAGTGTATAAACTGATGCTACCATGAGGAATTTTCTTTAACAAGTGCTACCATTGGCAATTCATTAAAACTGGATGCTACCATTTGGAATTATATTTAAATATTTAATTTAATTATATTTTAAATATTTAAATATTTAATTTAATTATAGCCTAAAAGGAAGATGCAGGACGTAATTTTGAAAGTCATTCGCCAGCGAAATTCAAAGAAGCCTCAAGAATGACGAAGCGGTTTTTATTATCAGAAATAGGGCTACAAGTTCAGTTGCTCGGTCCGATTATCAAGTTGGACTATTCTCAGGTTTGGGATTTTTAAATACAGCATTTGTTTTGAGAGGCCTTCTTTTTTAGAGACATATCTTTAATCCGGCTCATTAAAGATTAATGTGTACTTATTGGATTCTTATTGCCTACTTACATTATCCTAAATTATTATTTACCATATCCTTAATGTCGACTTTCAATATCTTACATGTCTATTTACATTATTCTTAATACCTACTCACAACTTTTTAAAATATATATAATGGACAGGTTGAATTATTGATGATTTCATAAAGATACCGTTTCTCACAAAAATTTGTGTTTTAAATAACATACTTCCTCCGTTTTAAAATATTTACAATATTTATTTTTTTTTTCAAGTGGTCCAATGAACTAATTTAATCCATAATATATATAATTATGTACTTCCTCCTATTCACTCAAGTTGTCCCATTTGAGTTGAGCACGAATGTTAAGAAATGTGCAAAATAAGACCGAACCGGGTGCATCTGGTCCGGTCTCCGGGTCTTATTTTTCCAATTCAGGGTTTCCAGTCTAGACCGGGAAAAATCCGGGTTGGACCGGATGAGACCGGATGTCATAAAAGTGTTTTGGAAGAGGAGTAATATTTACAATTATTATGTATATATTTATTTTAAAGGACTTCAATTTTTTTTCAACACAAAATAATTTTTTAATTCAAATATGTTAATTTTATAATAATTAATTTGCTAAATTATTTTAAAATATTTTATTTTTCAATTTATTGTTGGAGTACATATTTTAGAATCAATGCAATTTCAAGAAGCTCCACAGTCTGGGAGCAAAGAACACAAACTATAAGAAGTACTACTTTTAAATCAGTTAAATCCTTCCATATATTTGTCTTACCTCAACTATTGCATACGGAAGGTGTGTACATTGTTTAATGAATTACAGAACATTGATATCAATAGGAGAGTAGTAAAATATAATGTGTATGGAAGTCACAATTTAAATTGAGAAATCACGCATTTCACTTTACAAAGAAAAGAATTTTGAAACCTAGGGTAGAAAAATAAAGCATATTTCAAGTACTCTCCACAAATCACGCATATTAATTCAAGTACTCCAACACAAAAAAAATTTAAAAAATATTTCCGGTCTAACCAGTCCAAACTCGGACCGGCCCGAAAAAATTCTGGGTTAGACCGGGACCGGACGGAACCGGTCCGGTCTCCGGTCTTAGATTTTTTGAGATTCCGGTCTTACGGTCCAACCGGTGAACACTCCTAGACTAAAGAGTGGGATGGGGTTTTGTGGTAGTGAGGTATTTTAATTGATTAAATTAATTGTAAAGGTGGTAGTTGGGGTATTAAAAGTAGTAAAAAGTGGGGGTATATTGGTCATTACTTGTATAAACATGGGATATTTAGGTAAAAAATCATTGACAAAAAAAAGGGACAACTTGAATGAATTGCCCATAAAAGAAAATGAAACAACTAGAGTAAATAGGAGGAAGTATATTATAAAATTATAAAAATTTAATATTAATATACATAGACACGAATCAAACAAGATTCCACTTGGATATGTTTAAACTTATAAATTACGAATTAATCACAAACTAAGGGATGTAAGCTGAGTTTTACTTGTTTTTACAATGTTGCTTAGTCTAGCGAAAAAATTGCTATAACCCTATAAATGTGCCTAGAATAAGCACACTAGATTTTTTGTGAATTATAACCTTAAAGTTTTCTCATTTTGTGAATTACAGCCGCAAAGTTTTTTTTTATGAATTACAGCCACCAACTTTTGAAAGTGACCACCATTACGGCCAAGTGACCGGTTGACACCATTGACCATGATTTTTACCGTTGACTTTCCATGTTTTTTCTTTTTCCTTTTTTTTCCTTTTTTTTCTTTTTCCTTTTTTTTTTTCCTTTTTTTGTTTTTTCTTTTTTTAATGTAATTCTTCATCCCTAATCATCTTTCTCCCTTTTCCTCCTTCTTCTCTATCATCTTCATCATCTTCATCCTCCATTAATCTTCAAAGTCAACATTAATCTTCAACCCAATTTCTCTCCAAAGTTCAAATCAAACAAAGGTATATTATTTAGAACCCAGTTACATTCTTTAATCTTCAACCCCTTAAATTGACCCAAATCAGAAATCTTCAACATCTTTATCCCATTTCACATAAATTTTATGTGTTGATTTTTTAAATTAACCCAAATCTTCCCATTAAATTGACCCAATTAAGAAATCTTTAATAATGAATCCCAGAAAAAAAAAACTCATTCTTGTTAACTGGGTTCACCGGAATCGATTGGGTTCACTGGAAAAAAAAATCACCTCTTCATCCCATTTCATGTTCTTCATAGTCATTATCCATTGGGTTCACTGGAATCCATTGTTAACCTAGTTCAACCCAATTTAGCAACACAAGATAATGGGTTCACTGAAATTCCGAGGTAAATTATCTTGCCAACTTCTCTTCAAATCAGTTTTTACAGCACAGGATAATCAATTTGTCAACTTCTGAGGTTTGACTGCTAAGATTTGAGTACAACACAGGTAAATTATATCTTGTCAACTTCTCTTCAAATCACTTTGGTCTTTGAATGGATTACAATCCCTTGATTTGTCTAATAATTTGTTGGAAGGTGAAATCCCTCAAGGGTTTGGAAAATGTATAGTTTAAAGGTGAATAATCTGGAAAAGAATGCGTTTTCTGGGCTTTTACCTGAAGATATTGGCAGCTGTATCCAGTTACAATTAATTAATTTTTGTAAAAACTCATTTTCTAAGGTTTGGTGTTCATCCTCCTCCTGAGTTGTTTTTTTGTTCTTTTTATGATGGTGGAAAGAAATCTAGGGTTTGGAGCTATGGTGGTCACTTTGGTCTCGAATTTTAAAGAACACAGGTTTTTAATTGATGAATTAATTGAAAAAATCTAAACTTTTAGAGGTTTTTTTTTGTATTTTGGGAATTTGATTTTTTTTGGATGGAAGAAGATTATTTGTTAGAGTTTAGTAATTAATTGTCTGGAAATTTGATTTTCAGGTTTTTAGAAGGAAGAGGATGAAAATTATGAGAAGAAGGAGGAAAACGATGAAGATGATGGAAAAGAAGGAGGAAGAGGATGAAGAGGATGAAAAGGATGAAGAGGATGGAGGAATTAAATTAAAAAAAGGATCATTTGTGAATTACAGCCTCAAAGTTTTCTCGTTTTATGAATTACAGCCGCAAAGTTTTTTTTTTATGAATTACAGCCACCAACTTTTGATTTTTCCTCAATTACGGCCAAGTGACCGGTTGACACCGTTGACCAGCTTATTTTACCTTTGACTTTCCATTTTTCTGATTTTTATTTTTTTTGAGTTTTTTTTCTTTTTCCTTTTTTTTGAGTTTTCTTTTTTCTTTTTCCTTTTTTTTAACTTAATTCCTTCATCCTCTTCCTCCTTCTTTTCCATCATCTTCATCCTCTTCATCCCTAATAAACTTCAACACTCCATTAATTTCAGAGTTCGTCCCCATTACTTCAGATGCCCAATTTCTCTCCAAAGTTCTCATTAATCTTCTTCCCCTAATATTTAAGCCAATTCACCATTGAAACTCCATTAAAACTCCATTCAATATTTTCAACCATATTCAGCTTTAAAAAAATTAACTAGTGTTTCTCTTCAATGGTCTAAATTGAATGGTCAAATTACCCCATCTATCATTTCTGCATTTTTAACTAATCAAAGATTTCATCTTGAAAACCCAGATCTTACCACACAAGACTGAATTTTGAAAGCCCCTATCCATTTCTACCACACACGATTGATCTTTGAACCCAGATTCCATCTTGAATTATAATTTATTTTATTGTTGTAATTCTACCTCGGAGGACATTAGTTGCACAAGTGTTTTCATATGTTCAGATCAGATAGTCTACAAAGTTGAATAAGTCACCATTAGAGTTTCCGCAAATTTGAAATTTAGGGTTAAATCTCAAATTGACTAATATGGGTAAAATTTTAAGGGACGAAATCGGGTCTTTGAAGATTAATGGGGACTTTGAAGATTAGTCTTTACCATTTCCAATTCCATTACGCGATCAAATTCTGCAAATTCTAGGGTGAGTTCTATCAATTCAATTATTCATTTCAATCGAATTCCAAATTTTATCAGTATTCCACAATTATTCATGTTGTGAATGGGCTATGCGTTTTGGTAAGAAAACAAGAACACAATAATGGTGGAAAAATGAAAGCAAAACAGAGCAAGAATGAAAAGATGCAAACACACAAGATTATGAGGTATCTTAGGATACCTCCCCCTCAAACAATGATTCTTATCATTATAATATCAACATACAATAATGATACAACCCTCACAAGCCTTGAGAACAACTTCACAAAGCTAAAGATTGAAAGTTTCTTTCAATCTCTCACAATAGCCCAAATACAAAGAGAATACTCTATCAATGGTTAAACCCTAGTAAAACCCCTTGTGTTTGGCTCTCTTACAACCCTAGAACACTCATTAGGCTCCTTATATAATGCTAGTTTACATATAAAAAGTATAGAACAAAAGGACAAAAGAGGCCCAAAAGAAACGCATAAAACAGAAACCGGAAATGGGCCTGCTGTGTGTTCGCTCGACCCGAGCGGCTGGGCTCGACCCAGTCGAGCAGTTGGGCCTGCACACTTTGGCTTGCTACTGATTTGGTCGAGCATTATAGCTCGACTGCTGCTCGACTGAATAACCTTTTGCTCGACCAATCCAGCCCCTTTCCAAGTTAATGCTTCCTCTTTGCTTGGCTTCGTTTATCCACCCCACATCCTCTCCAATGATCACTCCATGATCAAAGGACCCGAACTTTAACACTCCAACACTCACTTCATCAAGTGAGCCAAAACGAATCGTTCCATAATTCGATTCATCCTTCACACCGTTATCATACGTGCAAGATAACGCATAAGCAATTAGGTGATCAAACTCACCCTCATCGACATGAGATTTCGGGCTTGACTCAACAATTCATAAGCAGAAGTAGGGATTATTTCTATAATCAGAGGTGTTATGCTTCGAACTTTTGATTTTCCTTTTCATTATCATTATATTTTACTGCAATTTTGGATTTTCTTATACTTTGCTGTTTTGCGAGTAAAAAGGGGTTGGTACTTTGAGTTTTAGAACTTCTAGATCCTGGATTTTAGTCTATTTCTTAGTTAGAATAAATTAGCTTTGATGATTCAAATTAGGTGTATGTCACCTTGATTTTGGAGTTCTTTTGTTCAATTTTACTTGTAGGTGAGACTTGAGAGGAAATCTATGATGGTGACTTTGAAGATTAATGGAGTTTAAAGGGGAAAGAAATTTACTATTTGGACTTTGAAGAGAAATTAGATCTTTGAAGATTAATGGTCACTTTGAATATTAATGGAGTGTTTGAAGTTTATTAGGGATGAAGAGGATGAAGATGATGGAGAAGAATGAGGAAGAGGATGAAGGAATTAAATTAAAAAAAGGAAGAAGAAAAAAGAAAACTCAAAAAAAAAAAAAGGAAAAAGAAAAAAACTCAAAAAAAAGTAAAAATAAAAAAAAATGGAAAGTCAAAGGTAAAATAAGCTGGTCAACGGTGTCAACCGGTCACTTGGCCGTAATTGAGAAAAAAATCAAAAGTTGATGGCTGTAATTCATAAAAAAAAAACTTTACGGCTGTAATTTATAAAACGAGAAAAATTTGAGGCTGTAATTCAAAAAAACCCAATATTCCAACATTAAGAAACTTTCATAGCTTCAAAATAAAGCTCTACCATCTAGGGATGGTCATGGGGCGGGTCTGGAGCGGGTCCAACTAGACCCGGACCCGGACCCTTTTAATTTTTTGAGATCCAGACCCGGATCCGGACCCTAAGGGTCCAAAATTTTTAGACCCAGACCCGGACCCTTCGAATCTGATGGGTCTAGGGTCCTTAATGGGTCCTTAGTGGGTCTAAAATAAGTCTCTTTGATTTGTCAAATTTGAAACATTTGTAAGTCATTGTATTTTCCGTATATTTGTAAGAGAGTTATTATCGTATTTTACAAATAATTAATACTAATTTAACATCTAAACTCGCATAACGTCACCAATATACGCTTAAATTTTATTATAAACACTACTTCGAGTCCATGAAATAAGGGGGCGTTTGGTATATGGGAATGAGAATTTAGGGATAAGAATATGAGATTGGGATTGGGATTTAATTGTTGGGAATTTGTATGATATATTTCCATTCCCTTGTTTGGTATGTTAATGGGAATAGGTTGGGAATTGTGGATAAATATTAAAAATAAAATAATGATTTACAATTTTATCCCATTAAAAATTAAAAAAAAACATGTGGAATTTTATTAAATAAGGGTAAAAAAGTCTTTTCCACCTAAAGTCCAATTCCCACCCTCAATTACTTGCCCCCCCTTGGTATTAAAACCATGGGAATTCATGGGATATATTCCCATTCCCAATCCCCATTTTTAATTCCAATCCCATTTACCAAACATAGGCTTTTATAGAATATGGGAATTAAATTCTCATTCCCACCCCATATTCCCACATACCATACACCCCCTAAGGGTAATTGGGTTAACACTTAACAAGTAGAAGTAGTATATACATTATTTATATATATTATGATTATATGAAAATAAAATAAGTGTTGAGGGCATAATTCATACGTAGAAGACAAATAAAAATGGACAATTTAATATTTATAAGGGTCCAAGGGGCGGGTCCAGGGTCCGGATATTGGACCCGGACCCGGACCCGCCAAATAATTTTTAGATCCAGATCTGACCCGGATCCGATGGGTCTCAAAAAATAAGACCCAGACCCTTAAAAAAGGGGCGGATCTGGGGCGGGTCCAACAGAATCCTGGACCCGTGACCATCCCTACTACCATCTTATTCTTTTTGGACATGGTTTTCTAGCCTCTTCTCTCTAATTATAAACTTAATATTTTATAATTTTATTTGTCCTATTATTTTCGTAGTATTTGTCAATTTCCATTTAATTAAGCGTTAGTATAATTAAAACTTATAATTATACTACAATTTTTATACCTTAAAATACATCCTATACTTAAAAATTTTATACTTTATACTTTAAATTATCGAACATTTGAAGTAATGCGGCCAAATGAAAAGCTCAAAAGAATTTAATTGTTTGAATTCTCAAAAAGCCATTCTGCTGTGAAAAAAAATACCCCAATTAGACAAAATAATTAATAACCCCACCAAAAACCCCGATTTTATGACCTTCAATCTACTCATAATAACTTTCTCTATTACCGAAAATCATTACAGTCTGTAGACTGTAATTATCAATTTTAAACACAATAATAATAAGTCCATAATAAGTGTAAGGCATTTTTGGTAACTTAAAAGTCGAGTAGCTCGATATACTTTATTTTTTTTGAAATTGTTGTTTGAAAATTGAAAAATAATTAATATTTGAGAACCTATATAATGCAATGTCAACTTTGAAATAATTAGGTATATTAAAGAGCTTTGATGAAATTTAATGGAGTTTTCTTACATCCATAGTCGTTTTTATTTCATATTAAAGAGCTTTAATAGTGTTTATTAAACTTTAATCTCAAGTGTCTAAATAAGGGTAATTACATGTTTTTGTATGTTATATGTATATACCTATACCTGATCAAATATAGGTTCACAAATGTAGTATAATATCAGCTTTGAAAAAAATTAAGTAGTTAGAAATTTCAAGAACAAAAATTAAGAATTTGCATTAGATTAAAATCAAAGATCTTTTCAAATAAAGCAATCTCCATGCGTAACAATAAATGACTTACTAACATTAATTCATTTATAATATAGACCAAGATAAGATTAACTAGAGCCATAATAATCATTATACTCAATACTCATCAGAATCAGAATCCATACTAATATCATAATAGTCAAGCTGATCATGACTTACTAACCATAGATTTTCATCTTCGAGAATCTCGTCATTCAAGTCGTTAAAGTTGATATCAACATTGTCGAGGCTAGGACATCGCCATTTAACCCAAGCTGGAGGAGGAAAGAACAGTCCTTCATAAAGCTCCTTTTTAGGCATCACATCCATTTGACCCAAAACAGAATTTTCATTTATGTCTTTTTTCGTGAATAGCCACAAAGAAATATAATTTATATATTTTCGATATTTTACCAAATTGAGACCCTTTACACCCTTAGGCATAAAAGTAGAATATAAAAAAAATTTACCAGGAGGAAATCTATTGAAACGATCATGATTAGAAGACATATAGAAAAATGCCATAGAATTTTTATCTTGTAAGATATTATTATTGAGCATTGTAGATGATTGAATAGAAAATGAAACGTAGTTTGAACAAAATAAAATTTCATCACCTAATTTGTTTATAATTTTCATTTTTGACTCATCGACTGATGCTCCGTCATCTTCAATTGAAAAGCAATGGATTTGTGTACCACCAGAAAACATTAAAAGAAGATACAAGAAATCATTTGATTTTGATGGAATCAAAGAACCGCCAAAAAAGGACATTTGATCAATACCACTATTGGCAAAAGGTTTCAATACTAACGTGTTATTGCTTGGATTGACTGTTCCTAATCGCCAACAATCACTATTTAACTGAAATACAAAAAACATTCCGTTGCTATAGGAAATATCACATGCCAAAAGTTTGTTTTGTTTTGTGTCATCAAGCACAGGGCCCGAATCGCTAATTTCAGCCCATTCATTTTGTTGGTTTTGTGCATCATTTGGCCTCAACAGTAACAACCTACGCGACGCAAACCCAGAAACAGGATCAGGTTCAAGTAGAACAAGAATGGCAGAAATTGGACGGGTAGACGATGTGAGATCCCATTCGCCTACAACTTTGGTAGATATTGGTTTCGCATTGAAATTAACCTCATCAACCAACGTCAAAGCTTTGGCAAGCAACAAAGCACCACAATCTAACAGATTGATTTCACCAACAATGGGTGGATCTGTTATGAAATATTCGTTCCCGTTTTCCACAGGATTGTATGAATCATCATAAGATAGCGGATTTAGAAGGCGCCATTTATTAGGTGCGATTTGACCCATTCTTACCACCCACCCACTGGAATCACTACTACCCTCACCACAATGATTGATGGGTGAAAAGAAATAGAAGGAAGTTTCGAGTAGAAATAAGGGACGATCGCGACAAGTACCGTCAGAGAGACTAGGGACTTGGATATGAGATCTGAAGGAAGGGTAGTGTTGTTGTAAGGGTAGAGCAGATCTCCAAGAAGGACACACCCCTCGAAGGCGAGTAAGATCAGTATTCAAATCAAGATGTTTGAGTATTCGCGTTAACATATCAGCAGGAAGATCAGCCCAATTGTTGGTGTTCATTTCCGGAAATATTGATTTTAGGATTGCTGTGTGGGGTTTTCAACCAACAGAGTGTAAATCAAAGATAATACAGAGGAGAAGACTGTCCAATTAAACATTGAATAGGTCTAATATTTATAGCTTGCTAGCTTAATTGGAATCTAAAAGATGCAGTGACCTAATGTTGTTGAAAAGCCATAATACCATTAAATACCCCATTTTTACCACCTTCCAACTTCTCCTCAAATTAATGTTTCTCTTTTACCCAAAAAAATCAGTATAGTCCGTAATTTTCAATTTCAAAGACAATAATAGTAAGTCCATTCTATAAGTCCATTCTTTTTTTGTTAGATCTAGTTTCTGATTGTACTGTCTTTTGCTGCTTATAGTTGTGTTCTTAAGGCAACGATGCCACTCATATCCACTTTTTGGAGGGCTTTTACTATTTGGGTAAAACCAATCGCTTTCCTTTAGTCCTCCCTGTGAAGAGAGTACGAATACCAATTGTCCATCACCATACCTCACATAGACCCTGCTCAGGGCCGGTCGTAAGATAATAGGGGCCCGGGGCGGAAAATAATTTATGGGCCCTAACTTTATCATTCCTTCATTCCATATTACTTGCAATTAATAATGCACAAAATCTCACAAGAGACGGTCTATAGGATATACCACAAAATTGGGCCAGCCCATTTCCCTTAACTGATTTTTTTTATTATCATATCAATTATATTATGTTATAATCCTAAATGTAAGGTATTATAACCTCGAATATATTATTCTATAACCCCAAATATAAGTTATTATAACCCCAAATAATTTATTATAACCCTAAATATACTATGTTATATTTTGGACTGGGCTTCATGGATTCCGTCTATAGAATAAACCGTCTCCCATGAGACTTACTATTAATAATGTTATTTCATCAAATAACATCTCGCTATCAGATAGAAGTAAAATAAAAACGAAGGAAATATAAAACGTAGATAAAAGAATTTAAATTTATACTGTTGGTAAAGAAAAATAAAGTAAGCACCCCTACATAATATAAAATCAAACAAAGACAGTTTTTGATGTAAATCACTAACAACAGTGTCTAAATGAAGAGAAGTTTTTTTACACTAATTATTGCAAAACAATGACTCTGCATTATATTGAGAGAGACAAAACAAAAAAATATATTTTGAAAAATAAGGTTTATGTTACACAACTTAAAATCCACTTACCCTTGCAATCAATCAAATATTTAATCAAAATAATACGACTTCAAATGACCACATAAAAACCCATATGACAGTTTCACAATTTTATATATCTTCACATAGCAAAGAGAAAATATTAAACCTTCTTAAATATAGGTTAAATCAATAAATATAAAATTGGTTTAATAAACGAAAAATAATATATTATAATAGAAGTAAATAAATAGAAAAACATCATAAAAAATAAATATTTAGTCTTATAGTAAGAAAATTAAAGATATTATAATTATTATTTATACTCGTTATCTATTGCATGTGCGTCTGCTTCAATCTTTTGTTTAAGTTTATTAAAGAGTGAAAAGTAGCATCAAATGTTGATGCAGCTTGATGCCGAAACGCACAACCTCCTTCTCAGTGGCGAAGCCAGGATTTTGAATTACGGGGGGCCAAATTGTCGATATAGTAGAAATTTTTTTAGTATATAAAAACCATAGGTGTTAGAAATAGATACGATGGCTCGAAATTTACAGGACATTGTAACCGAATCCGATTTGATTCGACTTTAAAAATTTACAATTATGTAAAAACAATATGGACATGAAATCCGATTTCAAGCCCACACGTAAACACCTAACCCGAAATCAACGATGACCAGAATGAACACTATTAAAATTATCATTTTTGAAAAAATTAAGTGTTTTTGACTCTATATATTTGACTTATAATTCTTCAAAAAAAAACACTATTAAAATTAAGATAGAAAAATATAAACACACACTAAAAATATGAATGTTAGATTATGAAAGATAAATATAGTAATGACATTACAGTATAAATCTATTAGTCTATAAAAAATAATTGTTTAAATGAAGATTTGATCCCTTAAATTTAGATTACAAATATGGTACTCCAACCATTGAGCTATAATAATTTTCGTTATATTTTTATTCTCTTTAAACTATATATCATATTAGTAAGGGGGCCAAAGCCAAAATTACAAAGACTCGCATTTTCGGCAAGGGGGGCCGGGCCTCCGCCGGCCCCCCATGTGGCTTCGCCCTTGCTCCTTCTCACGCGTCTTGACTTCGAATCTTGGCAAAAGCAATGAAGAAAATTTTTTTTGTGGGCCCTGGGCGTAGGTACAGCCCTTTTCCAGGGCCGGCACTGATCCTGCTTCCTATGGGATATTGGGTGTAATGATGATGATAGAAATATAGTTCTTTAAGTTAAAAGTTGCATTGGCAACTTAAAAGTCTAGTAGCTCCACATATAGAAGTATTTATCAATCACACAATCCAATTGATCTCAGTAATTACATCAAAGAAAGACTTTGTCGGAAAAAAGTCAGACATCTGTATTCGCTATTACTACAACGAATAAAGATTTTGGCTTTTTTTTTTACCAAAGCTTTGTCCACTGTTGTCACAGTTTACAAACTTATTTGATTTATTTTGATTCACGTCTTGTTCGATGTTGCTTTTGTCCGCACTCTCTTTTATGGCCGCCACTGGTATGAGTTATCGCCGTCCCTTCCTTCTCAGATCCTGTCCATAGTTTTCTATGAGCGGGATACACTGGATAGGATGATGATGATCTTTGCTCGCTGTTAGAAAGAAATAACAAATACACCATACCTTGGGATTGCGCCGGAGGTGTTTATTTTGGCTAATGAGTTTTTCTCAAGATTTTTTTGAGATTTTTTTTCCAATTAAGCTTGTTTTTCCAATTCTTCAGTAAATATAGCCTAGATTAGGGTTAGTGGCGTTAAATCGTTAATAATTGGAGTGGATTGAATGGTTCTACATATGTATTGCCTCAAAATATTTACGATTTTGAGTTTTAACCACAATCAATAAAACTTACTACCATTAATCTGGGATATTTTAAGATTGATTAAGCATTATTTCTGAATTACAATCACATGGAGTATTTTTTTAAAGTTTTTGGTGATATAATATAATATACTTCTATGGAACTATTAATATTTTTTTATTGAAAAAGACTCTCTAACATTAAAATCCTCCTATATAAAGGAAGATAAATAGCTAAATTAAATTAACCCCAATAAAAAAGAGCCAAGTTATTTGATGCATTACAATTTTAAGCCATATTAATCCGAAATATTTTTAACCCTCCATCTCGGGTAAATATAAGTTAATTAATGTCGTAGAATATTGAAGGTTCTAATTAATAAGCTTGAGGATTTATGGGATTGCGTTTTTGAGAATTGAATTAGTTTGCCTTTTTTGAGCTTTGATTTGGCTGCATCACATTCATTTTACGGGTCCTTTCAAGGCTGTGTTTGTGTTTTTTGAACTTTCCGTTTTTTTCAACTAAATAAAGATAAAATAATAAAATAATCATAAAACTTTCTAAAACATAAATTATTTTTTGAAGTAGTATATAACTAAATAACTTATTTGATAAATATTCTGTTTATAAAAACTCGTTAAATAAAACTTATTGGTACTATTTATCTTGTCTTGTTTATATTGTTTAATAATAATTTTTTTTTTATTATCTAATCACATACTTACTCTTCTATTCATCCTAATACTCCTATTTGATTGGGCACTTGTGTCAATACAATAATAATAATTATTATAATTATAATAGTAATAATAATAATAATAATAATAATAATAATAATAATAATAATAATAATTTTTATTATCATTATCATTATTATTATTATTATTATTATTATTATTATTATCATTATTATTGTTATTATTATTATTATTATTATTATTATTATTATTATTATTATTATTATTGTTATTATTATTATTATTATTATTATTATTATTATTATTATTATTATTTTTTGGAGAAAGGTTTTTGTATTACCCAATCAAAAACGGGATACAAGGGTCTCAAGACCCTAAGATTTCCGGCTCACCTCCCTACCATTGCATCAGCGTGAACACGGTGCCCACCTTCTAGGAAGGGTTTCACTTTCACAGCGTCACTCTTCATGTGCACGGAAGGGGAGCAAGAAATGTCAAAAAATGGCTATACAGGAGACGACCATTCACAAAAACAAACTCTATCAATAAGACATGCCCTATCTGATAGGATAACAGAAATAGATCTAAGCAAAAAAACGCCTTAGAATACATATGAGCAATGCGTAGCTGAATAGGACCTCTCGGTATGAGCTCTGAGACAATGACGAAAGCCTGGCTTGAGACACAGCAAGAACAGTGGGAAAAAACCCTGAGAGAGAACTACAACAGGACCATCGCATACAAGACAAAACAACCAAACATATCCACAAAATAGTAATCACACTGGTCTAGCTGTAAGGGATTTCAGATACTTGATTTTAGTTTCGGTCGTACTCATGACATTGTTTACTACTTGATGAACCATAGGTACCTTGTGGTTCCAAGTGGCATCGTTCCTTGCACTCCAGATAGCATATATGAGGTTGCAAAGGATTGCCTGATTTTGTTTCCTGTTCGTGCTGGCTTGTCGAATCCTCCTGAGGGAATCCATCAAGTTCGACATATTACCTGTTATACCGATGTGATCCTTTAGTACGTCTAAACATCCTTTCTGAAGGGGGAGTTGAAGAACAAGTGATCCATCGTTTTGCTTTCAAGGCCACAAATGGGACAACTATCATCTTCCACCACATCTGCTAGCTTGAGGCGATATTTTGTTTTCAACCGATTGTGGAACGCCAACCAAGCAATGAATCTACATTTGGGGGTGGTTGTCCTGCTCCAGACTATGTTGTTCCATCTCACTCTCTCGCCAGTTTCTGTGAGTTCCCTGTATATATTAGCGATAGAGTAGGTTGGGGAGTTCATGCAAGGAGGTATGATCCAGAATTCGAGTCGCAAAGGTCGAGATATCCCATTATGAGAGATGGAAACAGTAACTTGGCTCGAGTAGCAAAGGCATTCCAAGCCAGTCTATATTCCAGCTCCATTCCTAAAACCACAGAAGAGGCACTCCGGGATCCTAAGTGGTACAACGTACAAGGCAATGGAGGATGAAATCATGGCCCTTAAAAAGAACAATACGTGGGAGATATGTGCTCTACCTAAAGGCAAGAGAACCGTAAGATGCAAATGGGTGTTTACTATAAAGTATCATGCTGATGGGACTATCGAGAGGTACAAGGCTCAGTTAGTGGCTAAAGGATACACTCAGACCTATGGTATTGATAATTTTGAGACTTTCTCTCCTGTTGCAAAAATTGATACTATAAGGGTTTTGTTCTCTATAGCTGCAAACAAAGACTGGCCTCTGTATCAGTTTGATGTAAAAAATGCATTTCTTTATGGGGAAATTGAAGAAGTGTATGCAAGCTCCTTCTAGTTTCTCAAATGAATTTGCTCAAGGAGAAGGATACAGGCTCAGACGAGCTTTATATGGGTTGAAACAGTACAGTCTTCAAGGGCTTGGTTTGGATGGTTCACAATGGCAATGAAGAAATTTGGTTACAAACAAAGTCATTCTGACCATACTCTGTTCCTGAAGAAAATTAATGGTAAGATGACTTGTCTGATCATTTATGTTGATGATATGGTTATAACTGGAGATAATGAAGAGGAAATCAAAGATCTGAAGGAGAAACTCTTCAAGGAATTTGAGATGAAAGATTTGGGAAACTTAAAATACTTTCTAGATATAGAAGTTTTGCGATCAAGAAAAGGGATCTTCATAAACCAGAAAAAGTATATCTTGGATCTTCTTGCTAAAGTAGGTATGCTTGACTGTAAACCAGCTGATACACCGATGGTCATGAATCATAGACTGCAGATGCTAACAGATGGTGAACCAGCTGACAGAGAACACTATCAGAAACTAGTAGGGAAACTCATCTATCTATCCCATACTAGATCAGACATTGCATATGCTGTAGAAGTTGTGAGTCGATTCATGCATTTACCCCAGACTCAACACTTAGAAGCTGTTATGAGAATATTGAGTTACTTAAAGGGAACAAGTGAAAGAGGAGTGTTCTATGGGAAAAACGGTCATCTGGATCTATTTGCTTACACTGATGCTGATTGGGCTGGAGATCGTGACAGTAGGAAGTCTACCTCTCATGCTACTTTACTCTCATAGGGGGAAACTTGGTGACTTGGAGAAGTAAGAAACAAAAAGTCGTGGCACTATCAAGTGTTGAAGCAGAATTCAGAGGGATTGCAAAAGGAATAACAGAAGTTCTATGGCTCAAGAAACTTCTTTGGGAACTAGACGTTCTATCATCAGAGATATGTACTTTGTATTTTCATAATAAATCAGCCATTGACGTTTCAGAAAATCCAGTTCAGCATGACAGAACCAAGTATGTTGAGATAGACAGGCATTTCATAAAGGAAAAGTTGGAGATCAAGATCATGTGTATTCCTCATGTGAAATCTGAAGATCAGCTAGCAGATATTCCTACCAAGGCAGTTTCAGCAGAAGTCTTTGAGACTACATTATCCAAGTTAGGCATTGGAAATCCCATGATCTAACTTGAGGGGGAGTGTGGGAATATTCGGAGTATATTTGTGTATTATCTTCCTTCCGTTATTAGCATTGCATTATTTTAGGCTGATTTATTTTTTATTTCCTTGTATATTTGTTACCATAATTTGTCTTTGGGATGTATATTTAAATGGCTGTAATCATCATTATAATCAACAAAAACAGAAACCTTAAACCCTAATCTTTATCATTCCGCTTATTTTATTCTTCATTATGTGTTTTAGGTCTAATCGTGACTGTAGGATTCCTTCTCACCCTTCTCATTTTCAACTCCCTTCTCATTGGATCCCACCCCTTAAATTTTGTCCGTTTAAGGTTATATGTGTTTATTTTAAGGTAATACTCCCTATGTTCTCTTAAATTTTGTCCGTTTGAATATTCCACTTTAAGAAGAGAAAAATTTAATTTATGTGTTTAACTTTTAATATACATTTTTTTTGAAATTTGTTACTATGTGTTTATCTTAAAAAGTAAACGAAAAAAACAAACAAGAACGAAGGGATCATATGACTAATGAAATTGTAAATAAACACTATTTTTATATATAATCACTTTCTATTTAGAACTTATTTATAATCACTTTAAAATTATAAAATAATCAGTTTAAGATTTTTAATTATCTCAAGTGTATATATATTCATTGTGCAAGTCATCAACCAAATAAAAATTTTCCAATCAAGCTAATTGGTGTTTGGCTAATTGGCTTTCCGAATAACTTTTCAAAAAGAAGTCCTTGGCTCCTGCGACCCTGCGTCTTCCAATCAAGCTATATAAAGGACTTATAACTATTAATTCTCTTATCATCATTTTTTTTATTACTTTCCTGGTTTTTCAATCCTTACATATTGCAAAGCACTACACCATGTTAAACAAAGACACAAACAAATGGGCTGATCTTCCTACTGATATCTTGACGCAAATACTCAAACACCTTGATTTGAAAACTGATCTTACCCGTCTTCGAGGGGTCTGTTCTTCTTGGAGATCATCTTTACCCTTACAACAGCACACCACTTATAGATCTCATCTACAAGTCCCTAGTCTCCTTGACGGTAATGATCGCCCCCTATATCTTTTCGAAACTGCCATTTATTTCTTTTCACCGATCAATCCTAGTCAAGGTAGTAGTAGTAATTCGAATGGGTGGATAGCAAGAATGGGTCAAATCGCCCCAAATAAATGGCGCCTTTTAAGCCCAATTTCTTATCATCGGCTTACCGATCGTGATGCATACGGGAACGAATATTTATTAGCAGATCCGCCCATTGTTGGGGAAATCAATCTGTTAGATTGTCGTGTTTTCTTGCTAACTAAATCTTTGACTTTGGTTGATGAGTTGGATTTTAATGCCAAACCATTATCCGCCCAAGTTGTGGGCGAATGGGATCTGACATCGTCAACCCGGCCACTTACTGCTATTCTAGTTTGTGTTCCTGGCAATCAAGCTGCTTGGCGGTCGAGGAAACTGTTAATGTTAAGGCCAAATGATGCACAAAAACAAGAAATTGAATGGGCTGAAATTAGCTTATCGGGCCAAGAAGATAAAAATCAACATAATTTTTTGGTACGTAGCATTGCGTATAACGAAGTTTTTTTTGTATTTCTAGAAAGTGGTGATCGGTGGCGACTAGGAACTATCAATCCTAGGGATAAGACGCTAGTATTGGAACCTGTAGCTAGCGGTAGTATAAGGATGTCCTTTTGTGCTGTTTTCTTGATTCCATCAATATCCAACGGTGGCTTATATTCGGTTATTTGGCCGTATAGTGGTGATAATCAGTGCTATTATTTTGGAAATGAGTCGTCTAAAAATAAAATTGTAGAGAACTTGGGAGATGAAATCTTATTTTGGTCAGATTATGTATCATTTTCTTTCCAATCCACACTGCTCAATGATAATCCTTTACAAGATGAAAATTCTTTGGCAATTTGCTATATGTTCTCTATTGATTTTCTTTTTAACATTTTTAATGTTGAAGATGAGGATTTTAACCCGAATGTTATGCCTAAAGAGATGGAGATTATATACCCAAGATATAAAGAAAGTATTTCAGTGAGGTTCACGCGGTTAAAATATTTTGAAGACAAATCGGTTTTGGACTTTGATGGCGACAACCATAATGATACGAATCAGTTCTTTTCTGTGATGCCTAAAAAGGAGCAAGAGGTTTATGCAACGCTGTTCTTTCCTCCACCTGCTTGGGTCAAATGGCGATGTCCTAGCCTTGACAATGTTGAAATCAAGTTAGATGAGTTGCCAGACTATTTTTATGAAGATGACAATTTCTAGTATACTTCAGATTTTTAACAAAGAATACTGATTTATGGCCCCACTTTGACCTTTTTTTGGGCTATTATGAATGAAATATTTTTAAGCTAATGAGAATTTTGTGGAGAGGTTGCTTTGAGAAGATTTTAAAATTTTGGTATAAGCTAATGCGAATTGTTCATTGTCCTTGTATTTCTAATTTTAGTTCATTTATAGAAATTTGATATTGTATCACATTGTGATTTTTGTTTGATTAAGTGTACGCATAATGGCCTTAGAGCACGAATTAAATACATTTGCAAGTGTATGGTTATTGACTATTGTTACTAAATTATGGAAATGGCAATAGTAATTTGGTGTAATTATGCTAAAATCATTTTTTAAGAAATTTAATGGTTCGGTTTGATCTACTTTAATTTTCCCATTTTTACAAAATTTTTATTCGAATTAATTATCATTTGGAAAGGGGTTATTGAATTTTCACTGATGATTTTTTCAAAAAGCTTGTTGTTGATAGATGGTGACAAAACAGGGAGGGGGTAAAGGGGGAATATTATCGATCTTTCTATACGAAACTGATCACATGGTCTAAATAGTGGTCAAAATTAAACTATGGAGGTTGTAATTTGCAAAAAAAAAAAAAAAAACATTAAGGTTATAATTTGCAAAACCACTAAACATTAAGGATGTAATTCGCAATTAATTCTTTTTCTTATCGCATGATACATTTCATTTAACATCGTTACAAATTAATGAAATAATTATAATACCATATATCATTTACTTATAGAATGTTAGAAATATAAAATTTGACAAAAACCATCATTTTAGTACTAAGAGCTAAACAAGCAAAACGAGCCCTTAATGTTAATCTTAATTTACCATTTGCATCAAGGAGGGTAGGATCTGCGGGAGGGCGAGCTGGGCTTGTGTTTAGGGCCCACTTTCAAAAGTTAGAAAACCCTTGAAACTCTAATTACAAAATAATTGCTATACTTAAATATTAAGTAGTCAAGAAAGTATAAAGAAACTGAGAAGGGGGGTTCTTAAAAAACAAGAAGGTAATAAACAGTTATAGTAATAACTCATTAGTAATAAAATTGAGAATTTGAAAAGTCTTTACATACTATAACAACTTCGGCTTTTTGCGACATTGAATTTATCATACTTTTTGTGTAATAATTATTATGTTTATTTTAAGTTTCACCATTAAGTGATTTAGCGACATTTAATTTGGTCTTTAGTGACATATGTAATTGCCACTATAGTCTATGGTGACATTTGTGAGAAATATCACTAGATCCGATGTCGCTAAAAGCTTTAGTGTGACTTTCTAATATGCTGCTAAAGGGTCTAATAAATGTCACTAAATCCTCTATATACATTATAAGAAATTAGAAATTGCGACATTTAAATTAAATGTCGCTAAATATATCTCACTAAAAGCAAATTATGTTGTAATGACATTCCATTCTTGATTCATTATTTTTGTGTTATTATGCTAAATTTATAATCATGATTCATAATTTATAAAAATTTGATTTTAATTTTTGCAATTTTACTTTGATTTTAATTTTATGTTTGATTCATAATTAATGGTTATATCACCATCAACTAAAATCTAATAATCACAACTGACCTATGTGAGTAATTTTTATGTTTTAATTTTGTGTTAGTGTGTTACCATTAGATTATTAATTTATGTTACAATGTTAATACTTTTAATTTAGTAATTTTTCAATGATAAGACTTTTATGTGAATAAAAAGCAACTTTTTGTGTAGTCTTTAATTAAATTTCTTATAGTGAGTTATAATTCTCTAATAATACCAATTGAACATATAGAATTAAACCATTCTTAATTTAAACACTATTATTAATGATTTTGTGTTGAAAAATGCTTGTAAAAATATTTTTTATTTCATTATATATTTATCATTGATATATAAATTTTTTTATTAGGTACGACAATAAATATATTGCTTTTATGATCATTATGAGTCTTATAACTCGTACGTGGATTTTGATAATTTGTTTCCTCCACATATGAATGAAATAATGTGAAAAGTTATGGTAACTAATTGCTGGTGATGTGGGGATATTGCTTTTTAAAAGAGATGTAATTTTATTATGATTTGTTTATTGTTCTTGAATTTCTAGTCTGTGTTTATTTTTTAAAAAGTTAATTTAGTAACATGTTCTGAAATACTTGCAATTGATAATCACATATTCAGCGGAAAAATATTGCTATCAATTGCACGTATAATGAAATGAATGAAGCACTTTTATAAAATACATTTGCTGAGCGTATTGTTGTTTGAATTAATTATTGAAATGGTAATATTAAATTAAGTATCCCAAAAAAAATAAGTATGTTAGATCGTTTAAATATTTTCCTTAATCTATAATCTACGGCTATCCACTTTTTAATAGAGTTTAATGCATTACAAAAATTAAGTTAGGTATTAAATATTTTAGATTGTTTATGTATTTTCCTTAATTTTTGAAATGGTAATATTGAATTAATTATTGAAATAGTAATATTAAATTAAGAAAAATAAATACTTTTATAAAATACTCTTGCTTAGCATATATTAAATATTTTCCTTAATCTATAATCTACGATTATCCACTATTTTTTAGAATTTAATGCATCTTTACAAATTAAGGTTTAAAATTAATTTTGATGACCAAAGAAAAAATAAAAGAAAATTTTAGATCGTTTCCTTTATATTGTTGTGGTGAATTTTTAAAGCTAACAAAAATATCTTTGGTATTTTATAAGATGACTAGTAACATTAAAATAAAAGAAAAAATATCTTCGGTAATTAGCATAACATTAAAATATCTTTGGTATTTCTAATCTTGTGCAACTTAAGATGACTGCGTACTGGTGAATTTTTATAAGAGTCAACATCAATAACAATTATGAAAAAAAGCTAACAAAAAACATACTTACTTATATTTTCTTTAGTTATTACACTTTTTAGGATTGAGCGTCCAATACTTTTTGCCAATTTTCTTGAAGCCGGGATTTTTGAGGAAAAATTTCTAATTGGACCGACTTATTTTCACTATTTCTAATTGGATCGACTTATTATATATTTTTTAGATATTGTAAGAAGTTATTTTGAATAATTCAAGTAGACATTTAAAATATTGTAACTAGGCATTAAGGATAATTTAAGTAAACATTAATAATATAAAAGACCTATAAGTAGACATTAATAATACGATACGTAGGTATTAATCTTTAATTTATTGGGCTTGAGATACGTCTCTCAAAGAGACGGTGTCTCAAGAGACTAGCTGATTCCCAAAACTCTACAAATAAATGTGAAAAAGACGACAAATAGCGACGGTGAGATATTCATCGGTGAGATATTCATCGCCATTGTTGACTGCTAGACGGCGAACATCGCCAATTGTTTTATTGAAAAGGGCAACAAATCTAGTTGGTCACCAGCTCATCGCCTTATTTTTTAACGGATCTAGTTGGGTTTCAAATTCGGTTTCAAATATGGACTTGGCTGGTTAGATAGAATATCATTATATAAAACAAATTTTAAAAAATGGGTAACGAAACCTAGGCTCGTCGCCAAGACACCTTTTGCCCATTTAGCTTGTGATCAAATAATGATCTTAAGCGTCTTCACCATTGTGTTTTTTATTTGTAGTGAAAAGTATTAATAGAAGGAAAAAGACTAGTCGCCAGGGAGCAACGACTCATTGTTTGACTCCTGCTTTGCTTCTTTGCGGTTTTGGTCATTTTGGCCCGTTTTTGGAGGTTAAGTTGGTTAGCTCAATCATTTCCAATGATGGTAACCACCAATCAATGATTGAGTGGCATCTAAGGAAAATGCACAAGTACTCTTATGTCATTTTCAGAATTTTTGTTAGATCATTTTATTCTTTCAGCTGCTTTTGTTGCATGTTCTATGTAAAAAAGGGGAAAAGTTGTTGGAAAATACCTAGAAAAACACATTTTTTTGGACAAACTACCTAGAACATTTTTTTGTCAAAAAATATCTAAAAAATTTGCTTTGTTTGTGAATTACTACCTGCTGACGGAAATTACTTACTCTGTTATATTAAATATTTTATAAAAAAATTAAAGTCTAATCTTTTCAAAGCCACGTTAGTCACTTCATTATTTTCTTCTAAACTTTTATTTGCTTTCTTTCCCAGGAACCCACTCATGTTCTTCCCCAATTTGCTAGAGTTAGGATTCCAATTTTTATCTTCCTAATCACAATCAATCAATTTGATTCTTTAAAAATTAATCTTCCTCAGGTTCATAATTTATGGACTATGAGAATAGGGAAGAATGAGGAACGAACCACTGCAGAATGAAGGTTGGTCTTTCAAAGGATAAGAGTGTTGCACTTGAAGAAGCCTTAAATGATTTGGACAGAATATGCTACTGGTTCTATTTGAAAACCTACTTCCTAAAGTATGACTCACGTGCATACCGTGTATTTTGAAAATATTTCAACTTTTTTAAAAATATTTAATCTAACATAGTTAGTAATTTCCGTCAGCAGGTAGCAATTCACTAACAAACCAAATTTTCTAGGTAGCAATTCACAAAAAATTGTTTTAGGTAACTTTTCAAAAAAAAAAAACGGTGTTTTTTTAGGTATTTTCTAACAATTTTTCCTACAAAAAAGTTACATTTCGTTTTTCATTTGTGTTTACAATTGAGTTTGTTGCAATTTTAATTTGTATTTCTATTTGCTTTATATTTTTAATAAAATATACATCACACATCATAAGAAATATGATCATATCCAACATTCACAAAAACTTGTGTGTGAGATCGCCTCACTTGTGAGACGCGTCTTATTGGGCTGGCCCAATTGTACGATTTGTTTTTATCAATTTCACAAATTAAAATGTCAATTTTAAGACTTAAACGACCAATTTCAAGACATGCAATTTGACAATTTTAAGACTTAAAAAGTCCATTTTAGTACTTCAAAAACCAATTTTAAGACTAAAACAATCAATTGCAAAACATTAAATTTTCATTTCAGCTTTATAATATAATTTCTCAAGCATTAAAGTTGATATTAAAAATATTGAAATTGACCTTTTAAGTCTTAAAGTAGGATTTTTAAGTTTTAAAATTGTAATTTTAAGGCTTGAAATTGGTATTTCAGAATATTTTTTTAAAAGTTATAGGGTCTAGATTAGTTGCACGAGTAAGGCCACCTCACGGGAGAGTTACTGATTAAAATTTTAATTTGTCAAAGCAAATAAATTTGATAAATTCTTAGAAATAAGCAATTTTCATACGAATATACCTCATGTACGTCAAACAATGTATCCTCTAAAGGTATACTTTGGATTGGTGGTTTATTGAATATCAACAATTAATTGTTTAAATTGTTGAAAGTATCTAAAATGACATTTAAAATAATGACTAACAAATAATGATGAGAAAATCAAATTTCATACCCAAAAATACGTACTTCACTCTAAAGTGTAAATACAGAGAATTGGATTTACGTGCGTGATTGATAAATACGTCTATATGCAGCTACTAGACTTTTAAGTTACCAATGCAAAAATGTGTTTATTCGTATACAATGAACTTGCTATCATTGTCTTCGAAACTAAAAATTAGACTGTCTGATTTTGGGTAAAAGAGAATTATTAATTTGAGTAGAATATGGATGGTCCTAAAAATGGGGTGTAGTTAATTTAATGGGATTATGGCTTTTCAACATCAGGTCCCTGCATCTTGTTCCAACTTCCAATTAAGTAAGCCATAAATATAAGACCAATTCAGTGTAATCTTTCATAGTCTTCCCCTCTCTGTTATCTCTGATTTTCACTCTTTTAAGTTGGTTGAAAACCCCACACAACAATGCCAAAAACAATATTACCGGAAGTGAACACCAACAAATGGGCTGATCTTCCTGCGGATATCTTAGCGCGAATACTCAAACACGGCCATGATTTGAATACTGATCTTACTCGCCTTCGAGGGGTGTGTCCTTCTTGGAGATCCGCTCTACCCTTACAACAATACTACCCTTCCTTTAGATCTCATATCCAAGTCCCTAGTCTTGCTGACGGTACTTGGCGCAATCGTCCCTTATTTCTACTCGAAACTTCCTTCTATTTCTTTTCACCCATCAATCCTTGTGGTGAGGGTAGTATTGATCAATCCAGTGGGTGGGTGGTAAGAATGGGTCAAATCGCACCTAATAAATGGCGCCTTCTAAACCCGCTATCTTATCATCATGATTTATACAATCCTAAGGCAAACGGGAATGAGTATTTGTTTACAGATCCACCCATTATTGGGGAAATCAATTTGTTAGATTGTCGTGTATTCTTACTTGCTAAAGCTTTGACTTTGGTTGATGACTTGGATTTCAATGCCAAACCAATATCCACCAAAGTTGTGGGTCAATGGGATCTCACATCGTCGACCCGACCACTTTCTGCCATTCTTGTTCTACTTGCTCCAGATTATGTTGCTAGATTGTGGAGTAGATTGTTATTGTTGAGGCCAAATGATGCACAAAATCAAGAAATGGAATGGGCTGAAATTAGCGAGTTGAGCCAAGAAGACAATCAAGACTATTTTGGTGATCTTGATGACATAGCGTATGTCAACGGAATTTTTTTTGTATTTCAGGTAAATGATGTTTGTTGGCGACTACGAACAGTCAATCCAAGCAATACGACTGAGTTAGTATTGAATCCTTTTGCTGGTGGTACAATATTTCAGACCCTTTCGAGGGTATCATTGGTTCCGTCAAAATCAAATGATTGCTTATATTTGGTTCTTTTATCGTCTTTTGGTGGTGAACAATGCTATTGCTTTTTGAATGAACATGACGGAGCATCAGTCGATGAGTCTGATAAAAGGAAAATTATAAACAAATTAGGTGATGAAATCTTATTTTGTTCTAACTATGTTTCATTTTCTTTTCAATCTTCTATACTGCTCTACAATGAAATCTTACAAGATAAAAATTCTATGGTAATTTTCTATATGTTTTCTAATCATGTTCGTTTCAATAGATTTTTCCCTGAGGATGAAAACGGTCTCAATTTGGTTAAATATCGAACCTATAAAAAAATCATTTCTTTGTGGCTCACGACGGATAAAGATATAAATGAAAAATCTGTTTTGGACTTTGATGTTGGGAAGAATAGAGTTTTGTTATTTGATGTAATGCCAATAACGGAGCAAGATCGGGTTTATACAAGACTGTTCTTTCCTCCTCCAGCTTGGGTCAAATGGCGATGTCCTAGGCACAACAATGTTGATATCAACTTACACGACTTGATTGACGAAAGTCTCTCTGTTGAATATCTATCGTTAACTTGTAATGATATGTATAGCGATTTTGAAGAGTATCATGATTTTGATTATGGCTCTAGTTAATCTTAGCTAGGTCTATATTATGAATCAATTAATGTTAGTAAGTCATTTATAGTTATGTATGGAGATTGCTTTGAAAAGACGAACTTTGACTTTAATCTAGTTAATTTTTGATTATTGCTCTCAAGAATAATAAGAATATTGATTCTTCTTCCTTACAAATCTGTTATCGCCAAGGATGAACGACTAGTTGCCTGACTCATACTTTGCTTCTTTGCGGTTTTGGTCATTTTGGCTCGTTTTCGGAGGTTAAATTGGTTAGCTCAATCATTTCAAATGATGCTAATCACCAATCAATAACTGAAAACTAATTAGATATTGGACATAATATTAAATATGTACTCTAATTAAAGATATAGTAGCATCTAAGGAAAATGCACAAGTACCGTTATGTCATTTTCTGATTTTTTTCTTAGATCATTTTGTCGTTTGTTCTTTTTTTGTATGTTGTACTTGTATATAAAGAGTTACTCCATATTTTAGTATTAATTAAAAATGAAATTATAATTTGTATTTCTATTTGCATTATATTTTCAATAAAATGTACATCATAAGAATTTACTTATCATATCCAATTCATGATAACTTGATATAGTCTTACTATAGAGAGATTTTCCTTCCAAATCTTTCCTCTTATAGAGAGATTTTGATACTAACAAAATGAAGGGAGCTAATCCCTCCAAATACTTCCCTCTAAATTGTCACCCTCCCTTATTGCTATCCAAACTAGGGGATTTTCTTCCCTCAAAATCCTTTTCTTTCTTATTCCTCTATTTTCCTCCATCCAAACAAGACGTTAGTGAAGTTTATATAAACTTTAATCTCAAGATCAAGAAGGTGTCTAAATTTATAATAAGTTAATAACTAATACTAAAACAAAACACGCTGACATAATTACTAATTAATAGTGCTTATGTGTCACAACCTCAACAAAAAATTTTCCTCCAAAACTCAATGATCATCACTAATTAATATATTTGACTTAATTGCTTTCTAACTATGACTATATTAATGTTATTCATATTGATGTTATATATTATAATTCGCATTATTTAATGTAATAGAGATCTAGAAATTTAATTCCATTTCTTTTTAATTATTTATAAAATCTTATCAATTTAAATAAGTATTATTTAATTGTATTGGATATTTTAAGTTGGTCAAAAGATAATATACTTTTATGAGGATTTTTAATTTATACTAATGAAAATGGTTACTTAAATGCAATACATAAATCTAATATTTATGATTTAGGTTGTGGGCTTGTGGCTACCTTTAAGCAAGTCACTTATATTTATGACAAAGAATTTTTTTAATTTTATAAAAAAATTTTAAATAAATATTTGTCTATAACTAAATTTTCACAATTAGCTACGCACAATGCAAAGAATGATACAAACCAAACGACGTATGTAACGTATACAACTATTCAGAACAAAATGATATAAATTTAATATACAATTTATTTCTTAAAATTTTGATTTCTTTTATTAGTAAATTTAATAAAATCGTGTATGGCAAGGACCATATCTAGTTAAAGCTATTACATATACACTCAGCACGATGATATATATGTGCATAGACTTTGTCAAATAAAGGTTCACAAATTAAAGTAGTACAATATACATCTCCTTTGAAAAAATCAAACTGGTAGACTATAGCAGCAACAAGCTTCACATAGACTTGCATAGACACAAAACCAAATGTTGCTTGCATCAGTCTTTAAGAAAACAGCAAACAGCTCAGATGCATAGAAAGCAAGTATCATATGGCTGGGCAACATTAGTTCAGTAGCATGATTCATCTCTCCACAAGATAAAGGCGTCATATCCAGGTTTTAGACTTTGGCTTTTCTCATTAGAGTCGTTTGAGGCGTACGTGCTTTCTTGTCTATAGTCCTTTGTGTATCTTGCTTAGTTTCTTTGTATTAAGTTTTATTTTGTTTTACATTCGTATTGGATCTATTATGAGTCATTGTTCACATCACGTGGCAAGTATGTAATCTCTATCTTTGTCTATCTTCCTGGAGCCGGGGGACTCCTTTTTATGGGCGTGCACTCCTTTACTGGTATGATTTACAACCGTTCTTTCCTCCCCAGACCATGATCATAGTTTTCTATAAGCGAGATATACTAGGTAGAATGATGATGATGATGATATTGACGTACCATATTTTGGGTTTAAATTTGATTTTCTCATCATTGGTTAGTCATTTAGAGGCGAAGCTAAGATTTTAAATTAGAGGGCAAATGCACTACAAAAAAACGCAATGTTCCGAGTCTCCGACTATCCATAACAGTTGGAATTTAGTCGGTATAGAGTTATATTATCAATCCAGTCGAATCAGAATGGTCGGAAATTCGTTTTAGTAGGAAAACAGTCGGAATTTCAGTTAGTCAGAAATTCAGATTACCGTTTTAGTTCAAAAACACTATTTCAGGATTTATCCTAAAATAACAAGAAGAATATTTTTAAAAATTTTCAGACCACCAAGTTCCTCTGAAAAAAAAGTAAGAATTAGAACGTTGAAATTGAAATTCGAAGTTTCTAAAAAGTCAGAATTGAATGAAAAAAATTCAAATTAAAACTAATGTGGTAGTTAGGTATTAGAAATTGAAAAAATAAAGGTATTTATATATAAAAAAAAGGATTACAATTAAAATCCTCCTAAATAAAGCAAGATAAATAGCTAAATTACATTAACCCCAATAAAAAAAGATTACAATTTCAAGCCATATTAATCCGAAATATTTTTTAACCATCCTTCTAAATTTGGTTTGACGTGTAAAAATTCCGAAAGGGAATAGTCTGGGGTAAATGTTACTCCCTCTTATTCACCATAAAAGTCTCATTTGACTTTTCACCGATTTTAAGGAGAGTCAAATGGAATCACATGTGTAAGAGAAAAATGTAGAGTTTTTGAATTTTTATAGGTGTAAAATGGGGTTAGTAGGTATAAAAGTGTATAAATGTTAAGTTTAGTAGGGATAAATTGGTAAAGTTAACATGCCTAAAATAGAAATGAGACATTTAAGGTGACTTGACCCAATAAGGAAATTGAACACTTAAGGTGAATAAAAATTCCTAATCAATAACCTTGATTTGTAGAAGACAAAAAGAATAATATTAAAATAAACAAAATCAAAAAAGATAAATTAAAATAACAAAACTCTTACCCTATTACATCTTAACACATAAGTGTGATTTATTAATCTCATTAATAACTGTTATTTATTAGAACAATCTCTAAGGTAAATAGGAGGGAGTATAAATTAATTAATGTCGTAGAATAATGAAGGTCCTAATTAAGCTTGAGGATTTATGGGATTGCTTTTTTTGAGAATTGAATCAGTTTGCCTCTTTGAGCTTTCATTTGGCTACATCACATTCATTTTACGGGTCCTTTTAAGTTTGTGTTTGTCTTTTTTCAGCTTTCAGTTTTGTTTTTCAAGTAAATCGAGATAAAATAATAACAAAATATTATCAATTATTATTAATAAAATTTTCTGAAACATAAACTATTTTATGAGGCAGTCTCAAATATAAAATGTGTTTTGTACACGTGTTGATAAAATAACTTAATTGTTTATAAAAACTCATTAAATAAAAGTTAGAAAAAATTACCATGAATAATACAATTTTTTATTGCTTTTCCTACAATAATACCAATTATTAATTAACCATAAATAATACCAACTTATGAAGGTATTTTCTTAGAATAATATAAATTTATTGCCCTTTTTTAAAGTTATTGCCCTTTTTAGGATTGAGCCTCCAATACCTTTTTGCCAATTTTCTTGAAGCCAAAATTTTTGACCGGCTCTAATTGGACCGACTTATTATATATTTTTTAGATATTGTAAAAAGGTATTTAGAATAATGTAAATAGACATTTAAATTATTGTAACTAGGCATTAAGGATAATTTAAGTAGACATTAATAATATAAAGGAAAATTTGATTTCAAACATATGAATTTTGCCTCATTTGCTTCTAAACGTTCGAACTTTTGATTAATATTTAGAGGGATGAACTTTGGGGGGTGTCCGCCAAAAAAGATACATCCGGTTTTAGTAACCCTATTTGTAACAGGTAAATAATAACGAGAATTGGATTTCGTGATTGATGAATACGTCTATATGCAGCTACTAGACTTATAAGTTACCAATGCAAAAATGGTTTGAATCGTAATAGTTTTATAGAATGAACTTGATATCATTGTCTTTGAAACTAAAAATTATAGGCTGTACTGATTTTGGGTAAAAGATATACATTAATATGAGTAGAATTTGGAAGGTCCTAAAAATGGGATATTAATTTAATGGGATTATGGGCTTTCAACAACAGGTCCTTGCATCTTCCAACTTCCAATTAAGTAAGCTATAAATATAAACGGCCTATTCAGTGTATTCACTCATAGTCTTCGCCTCTCTATATCTCTGATTTTCGCTTTTTAGGTTGCAAACCCCACAAAACAATGCCAAAAACATTAGTTCCGGAAGTGAACACCAACAAATGGGCTGATCTTCCAGCGGATATCTTAACGCGAATACTTAAACACCTTGATTTGAATACTGATCTTACTCGACTTCGAGGGGTGTGTCCTTCTTGGAGATCCGCTCTACCCTTACAACAATACCACCCTTCTTTTAGATCTCATATCCAAGTCCCTAGTCTCGCTGACGGTACATGGCGTGATCGTCCCTTATTTCTACTCGAAACTGCTTTCTATTTCTTTTCACCCATCAATCCTTGTGGTGAGGGTAGTAGTGATTCCAGTGGGTGGGTGGTAAGAATGGGTCAAATTGCACCAAATAAATGGCGCCTTCTAAACCCACTTTCTTATAATGATTTATACAATCCTGAGGTAGACGGAAACGAATATATCATTACAGATCCACCCATTGTTGGTGAAATCAATCTGTTAGATTGTCGTGCTTTGTTGCTTGCCAAAGCTTCGACGTTGGTTGATGAGGTTAGTTTCAATGCCAAAGTTGTAGGCGAATGGGATCTCACATCGTCAACCCGGCCACTTTCTGCAATTCTTGTTCTACTTGATCCGGATCCTGTTTCTGGGTTTGTGTCGAGTAGGTTGCTACTGTTGAGGCCAAATGATGCACAAAACCAAGAAAATGAATGGGCTGAAATTAGTGAGTGGAGGCCAGAAGAAAACAATCAATACAATTTGGATGAGCATGACATAGCGTATAGCAACGGAATTTTTTTTGTATATCAGCTAAATGGTGATCGTTGGCGAGTACGAACAGTCAATCCAAGTGATAAGACTGTAGTATTGAAACCCTTTGCTAGTGGTCGTATAATTCAGACCCTTTCGAGCGTATCATTGGTTCCTTCAATATCAAATAATTGCCTATATTTAGTTGTTAAACCGGAATTTGGATATATACAGTGCTTTTACTTAATACTGAATGAATTTTTGAGAGCATCAGGTGATGAGTCTAAAAAGAAAACTATAAACAAATTTGAAGATGAATTCTTATTTTGTTCAAACTATTTATCATTTTCTTTTCAATCCACAACACTACTCAATAATAATCCTTTATTACGACAAAAAAATTCTGTAACAATTTGCAATGTGTTTTCTAATAATTTTAATTTTATTTACTTTGGTGTCGAAGACGATTACTGTTATTTGAATCATATGCCTAAAGGAGTGGAGTGTCTAAATTTCGTCAAATATCGATATTATAGAGAGAATTTTTCTTTTTTTATCACAAAGGAAGAAGAAAATGCATATGACAGATTTGTATTGCAATTTGACAACGACCAGAAGATTAATGGTCTGTTCTTTGATGTGATGCCTAGAACGGAGCGTCAAGATCATAAAAAAATGTTCTTTCCTCCACCAGCTTGGGTCAAATGGCGATGTCCTAGCCTTGACGATGTTGAAGTTAAATTAGATGACTTGCCGAACTATTCCAGTGATGATGATGATGATTATGTACGTTGAAACTATTTTTGATCTTGATTATGCCTCCGGCACCAGTTACTCTTGTAATGTAGAGATCATGTTGAATTCTCAAGATCTTTAAATTTCTTTCTTTAGTTCACTTTTTAAAAATTTGATATTGCACTTGAACGGTGAAATAAAATTTTATATTTTACGACTATGCCCAATTGTATTAAAGCACATATAAATTATAGTGTTGTGCACATATTGGTGCGCACCCGCCCTAGTAAGCTAAACAATCTATTTATATTAACTATGGAATATTCTAGTACATAAGCTTGAATTTTATCTAGATATTTATTTTCTTACTTCACACCTCTAGTGTAACTATTACTTGGTTTTATCCGGTAATTGTATTTCAGTTAAATTTTTTTTATTTTACCAAGGCATTTAATTGGTTTTTTTTTTAAAAAAAAACATTATCCATGTCAAGTATGTGGGAACATTGATTTTAATTAGTTTCCTATTTTTTAGGAAAATCAGTTTTTAATTAAAATCAAAATTAAAGAAATTCAGTTACTATTATTATTTTTATTTGGTGAATGTTTCTTATTTTTTTTGGAATTTCAGCTTTATTTAAGTATTGAAATCAATTTATTAAGTTATTGCTACAATTTGCATTATGAAGCTCCTAATTATTTGGATTATGGTTTCTTCATCCACTTTTAATGGAGAACATTACTCAATCAAAGAAATTAAACTTCAGAAAATCAATAATGAATGAAAAAGCAAATTAGTCAATAATAACTCAACCAGGACTTCTTCAAATTTAGATAAAATTAATCAATTGGGGAAATATAATCACTAATCCGGTGTGCTGCAACCAATTATCCCAACGATGATTAGGGTAAATAAAACACAATTAAAAACAAATTACACATCTACTCAAATAAGTAATAAAATTGAGATAGCTAAAAGTGAAGTACCAACATAAATCTTGACCGAGAATTTCGGTATAAGAGATATCAGTGTCGAATTTGGATGATTGATGGAACAAATCGAACTCTAAAGCATTAATTTCTTTAGCAAATTAATACTACTGAGTTATTATTCAATTTATAGGGTAGAAAACGGACTAAAGATGAAATGTCAAATTTGGATGATTGATGGTAGAAATCGAACACTGTTTTTCTTCAGCGAATTAATTCTAATTTATGCGATTATAGGGGAGAAAACAGACTGAAGATGATCAATTGGGAGCGCCTCAATCCGGCTTTTTTTGAAGTTATTTTAGTTTTTTTTTTCAAATTTTTTAAATTAGGTTTTTAAATTTTTTTCTAAATTTTATAATTAGGTTTTTAAACGTTTTTTTAATTTTTTTAATTAGGTTTTTAAACGTTTTTCAAAGTTTTTTAATTGGTCTTTTAGTCACACTTATATGTGTGGCTATTTGTATGATTTTTTCTCCACTTTTATATGTCTGGTTACATTAATTACTATATTTTTATTTTTTAAATTAACTTTTCCCCACATTTATAAGTGACGTTATTTTCTCCACGCTTATTATGTGTGGCTAAAGTTGTTTTACCTATAAGAGCTTTCAAAAATTTACCACACTTAATTAAGTGTGGTTAGAAGCAACATTGTTTATAGTGTAATTGATTTTAAATTTATAAAATTACATGTCTATTAAATTTTAATTTTTTGAAAACATTTATTTTCAGGTGTTTATTTTCAGGTATTCAATGGATTTCCGATTCAGAGAAATGATCCACTACCCGAAGGTCCGAAGACACTCGTGAATTTGATAAGCTTCCGATTTTATTACAGAAATATATACAAATATAAATACAAATTATAATTGCAACAAACTCAATAGCAAACACAAATGCAAAAAGTCGCAAGGGGGAGTAATGTAGAAGAATTGAGTATGCAAGTTAATGGAGAGAGGAAGAGTAAAGAAAAAGGCAAAAATCAAATTTCAAAAGAAAAAGGGACAAAAGAACAAGAACCAAATCCACCCAAACCCATCAATCAAACCTGTAACCTCTTTCTCCATGACCCACAAAAATTAATCCTACCAATTTTTCTCAGGAAAATTCCCTACCCATTTACCTTACAAAAATCCTTTCTTACAAAACAAAGAAAAAAAATAATCTTACCACTCTACCCATAAAACCTAAACCCAAAGCTCAATTAAGACCAAACCCTAAAATTCCAATCTTTGACTCAAATAACAAAATAAACCAACCCAATTTATTTCTTGACATTTTATCTAAATTCAAAAAATTGAAAGTTAATTTTGAAAAAACTGCAGAAGAGATAATCAATATATTCATTGCAAAATCAAAAGATCAACTAGCGAATTTTCTTATCAAGGCAATTGGCTCAAAAGCATTGAAGAATATTATTGGCAAGTTCGGTCTCGGTGATCCCAAGACCAAACTTGAGGGGGCAGTGTAGGAAATAATATATTTAGGAAATTATATGCAGAATATTTTAATTTTATTCTTGAATAATATTTCAAGTGTTTAGGAAGTTAAGATCTTTTTTAATATTTAGAATATTAAGGTTATTTTGTTTCCTTATTTTTAGTCCTAATCTCATGTATAAATAGAGGTAGTACCACTAATTATTATTTAATACAAATCAAGTATTCACCAGATTAAACCCAAACCGAATTCCGCATTATGATTTTCTACAGATGGTAACCAACAATCAATGATCGAAAACTAAATAGATGATATATTAGTTATTATGTGATTGAACGTATTGTTCTCTAATATAAATAGATTGGCATCTAAGGAAAATGCACAAGTACTCTTATGTCATTTTCAGAATTTTTCTTACAACATTTTATTCTTTGTACTTCTTTTGTTGCATGTTGTACATAAAAGAATTTATATTTTCTTTTTGCATTTGTGTTTGCAATTGAGTTTGTTGCAATTATAATTTGTATTTCTATTTGCATCATATTTTCAATAACATGTACATCACACATCATAAGAATTTAATTATCATATCCAATTCATTATAACTCAATATAGTCTTACTATTTAAAAATTTTAATTTGTTAAAGCAAATAAATTTAATAAATTCCTAGAAATAACCAATTTTCATACGAATATACCTCATATATATCAAACAATCTATCCTCTAGAGGTACACTTGGGATTGGTGATTTATTGAATATCAACAATTGATTGTTTATTATTGAAATTCTCTAAAATGACATTTAAAATAATGACTAACAAATAATAATGAGAAAATCAAATTTCAAACCCAAAATATGTACGTCACTGTAAAGTGTAAAGTGTAATTACAGAGAATTGAATATTATAGAATGAACTTGCCATCATTGACTTAGGGCTGTAAATTCGGTTACTCGGTCGGGTTTTTGGTCGGTTTTCATCGGGTTTAGATATTCTCGGGTTCGGGTTTGGCCAGGTAAATTAGCGCTTTGAATCGGGTCGATTCGGTTATGAGTCCAATCGAGTTCGTGTCTATATCGGGTTGATACTGCAATGGGCCGGTGTCGATTTGGGTCATATCCATTTCGGTTTGGATTTGTATCGGGTTCGGTTATTACAATTCGGATCCAAAAAAAACGATTATGCTCCAGGTCGAATCGAGTTCGATTAGACTATGGGTCGGGTAATTTTTGTTTTAGGTTAACGTTAATTCGGATTATTTTGGTTCGGGTTGACTTCGGATCGATTATAGTTTGAGAAAAAGTTGATAAGATTGATTGTGAGCCTGCATTTATTGTTTATTTTATCTATACTAAACTTGATTCAATTCAATCAAACTTATTATTAACAGAAATAAAGTTGATATCGTTAAATCAAATTATATCGCTTAATCACATTGTTGGGTTAATCTCGAGGGTTGATTACGGGTCATTTTGGGTGGGATTATGTCGAGTACCTATCGGGTTAAAGACGGGTTCGTGTTGTAACAGGTCGGGCGCAAATTGAGTTCGGTTAACCACATTGTCGGGTCAATCTCGGATGGTGGTTGTTCTCGAGTCGGGTACTAGCCGATTATTAGTCTAAAATAATCGGGTACATTTCGGGTTACGGGTCAACATTAGGTCAAGTATCGATCAGTTATAGATTACACTTCGGGTCAACCAACGGTTCATATACAGGTTGCTTTCGGGTGATATTACAAGTCGGGTGAATTTTGTACGGCCTTAATCATTGTCTTTGAAACTAAAAATTGTAGACTGTACTGATTTTTGGTAAAAGAGAAACATTAATATGAGTACGTAAAATATGGAAGGTAGTAAAAATGGGTATTTAATGGGATTATGGCTTTTCAACATCAGGTCCCTGCATCTTCCAACTTCCAATAATGTAAGCTATAAATATATAAGACCTATTCAGTGTCATCTTTCATAGTCTTCACCTCACTAGCTATAATTTCTGATTTTCAATCTTTAGGTCGCAAAACACACAACAATGCTAAAAACAATAATAGTTCCGGAAGTGAACACCAACAAATGGGCTGATCTTCCAGCGGATATCTTAACGCGAATACTTAAACACCTTGATTTGAATACTGGTCTTACTCGACTTCGAGGGGTGTGTCCTTCTTGGAGATCCGCTCTACCCTTACACGAACACTACCCTTCCTTTAGATCTCATATCCAAGTCCCTAGTCTCGCTCACGGTATTTGGTGCGATCGCACCTTATATCTAATCGAAACTGCTTTCTATTTCTTTTCACCAATCAATTCTAGTGAATGTGGTACTAACTCAAGTGGGTGGATTGCAAGAATGGGTCAAATAGCATCTAAGAAATGGCGCCTTCTAAACCCACTTTCTTCTCATGATTTATACAATGTTGCGGCATACGGGAACGAATTTTTGTTAACAGATCCACCAATTGTTGGTGAAATCAATCTGTTAGATTGTCGTGTTTTCTTGCTTTCCAAAGCTTTAACTTTGGTTGATGAGGTTAATTTCAATGCCAAACCAATATCCACCAAAGTTGTAGGCGAATGGGATCTCACATCGTCAACCCGGCCACTTTCTGCAATTCTTGTTCTACTTGCTCCGGATCCTGTTTCTGGGTTTGTGTCGAGTAGGTTGCTACTGTTGAGGCCAAATGATGCACAAAACCAAGAAAATGAATGGGCTGAAATTAGTGAGTGGAGGCCAGAAGAAAACAATCAATACAATTTGGATGAGCATGACATTGCGTATAGCAACGGAATTTTTTTTGTATATCAGGTAAATGGTGATCGTTGGCGAGTACGAACAGTCAATCCAAGTAATAAGGCTGTAGTATTGAAACCCTTTGCTAGTGGTCGTATAATTCAGACCCTTTCGAGCGTATCATTGGTTCCTTCAATATCAAATAATTGCCTATATTTAGTTGTTGAACCGGAATTTGGATATATACAGTGCTTTTACTTAATACTGAATGAATTTTTGAGAGTATCAGGTGATGAGTCTAAAAAGAAAACTATAAACAATTTTGAAGAGGAATTCTTATTTTGTTCAAACTATTTATCATTTTCTTTTCAATCCTCAACACTACTCAATAATAGTCCCTTATTACAACATAAAAATTCTGTAATGATTTGCAATGTGATTTCTAATAATTACTGTTATTCGAATCATATGCCTAAAGGAGTGGAGTGTCTAAATTTCGTCAAATATCGATATTATAGAGAGAATTTTTCTTTTTTTATCACAAAGGAAGAAAATGCATATGACAGATTTGTATTGCAATTTGACAACGACCAGAGGATTAATGGTCTGTTCTTTGATGTGATGCCTAGAACGGAGCGTCAAGATCATAAAAAAATGTTCTTTCCTCCACCAGCTTGGGTCAAATGGCGATGTCCTAGCCTTGACGATGTTGAAGTTAAATTAGATGACTTGCCGGACTATTCCAGTTCTGATGATGATGATGATGAATATGTACGTTGAGACTTTTTGATCTTGATTATGCCTCCGGCACCAGTTAATCTTGTCTTGAGCAATGAATTAATTTTAGTAATTAATGTAGAGGTCATGTTGAATTCTCAAGATCTTTAAATTTCTTTCTTTAGTTCACTTTTTTAAAAATTTGATATTGAACTTCAACGGTGAAATAAAATTTTATATTTTACGTCTATGCCCAATTGTATTAAAGCACATATTATGTGCACATTTATGTGCACATATTGGTGCGCACCCACCCTAGTAAGCTAAACAATATATTTATATTAACTATGGAATATTCTAGTACATAAGCTTGAATTTTATCTAGATATTTATTTTCTTACTTCACACCTCTAGTGTGTTCTAACTATTACTCCCTCTGTTTTTTTTTTTTGTTCTTTCCATTCACTTTTTGCATAGTTTTTAAAGCACCTTTCGAGCCTAAATATCTCTAAATGCGCATTATAAAAAATTATAAAAATTATATGATTAAAAAGTATACATTAAGACGAATCTAATGAGATCTCACATGAATATATTTTATCATCTATAAATGTCTTAAAAAACTTAATCAAATTTTTCTCTCCAAAATGAAATATTCTAAACGGGAAAAACAAAAAAGAACGGAGGGAGTACTTGGTTTTCTTCCGGTAATTGTATTTCAGTTAAATTTTTTCCATTTTACCAGGGCATTTAATTGATTTTATTTTAGAAAAAACATTGATTTTAATTAGTTTCCTATTTTTTAGGAAAATCAGTTTTTAATTAAAATCAAAATTAAAGAAATTCAGTTACTATTATTATTTTTATTTGGTGAATGTTTCTTATTTTTTTGGAATTTCAGCTCTATTTAAGTATTGATATGAAATTATTAAGTTATTGCTACAATTTGCATTATGAAGCTCCTAATTATTTGGATTATGGTTTCTTCATTCACTTTTAATGGAGATATTTTATTATGTCTTTTCTAATTTTCCTCGTATTACAATAATTTTAATGTTATTATAAATAGATATTCATAATAATTTAAGCTTAATTATAGTATGGTTTTATATATACTGGAGGTAATTTAGTTGAAACAATAAATTGTCAAAGTGACCTCTTTTGTTGAAGTTTGCTAGGATTTCTCATTTATCTTACCAATACGAGACCCAACATTGTTCATGGAGTCAGCATCATTTCAAGATTTATGAGTGAACTCTCCTAGTGATGTGTAAAGTTCAATGTATATTAATGATCAAAATATCAAATCAAATTGTCTAAAAAATTAAATGTAACAAGTAAATTGGAATTAACGAAGGAGGTATATTATTGATGAGTAAATGAAGTAAAGGTTATATGTAAAGAATAAGGAGGTATAAAAAATTAAATGTAACAAGTACATTGGAATCAATTTAAATTTATATAAAGTAATCACTTTCAAATTATTCACTTTTGGATTGTAAGTAATATTTAAAATTTAACAGGCACTCTCTTGACATATTATATTTTCTAAAAGACAACTTTCAAGAGTCCAGCTCTCTTTCCTTTTTAGTAAATATCTTAATTTTAAAAAAATATATATTTTAAAAAAAACTTCTATTTTAAAAATTTTTAAAAATTATTATTGTTAAAAAAAACAAATGTAGAAAACTGCTTTCTTTTTGGGGTTAAATTAAAATATTTGGGGTTATAACGTAATATATTTGAGGTTATAAGATAATATTTTTGGGGTTATAACGTAATATATTTAGGTTTATAACTCAATATATTTTCAATTAAAACCTCATATAAATCTGAGATTTTATAAGTACATAATATATTTGCTCGTATTTTATAATATCAATTTGTAATATTATATAAAAAATATATATGTTGTTATAATCCCAAATTTATTAACCGCAATTATATATTTGTTATAACCCAAACTATATTATGTTATAACTCCAAATATATTATGTTACAATTACAAATATATTATGTTATAACTTTTAATATATTATGTTATTGTAACACCCCGACCCAACGGACCACCGATGACTACTCATGGAGAGTAGTCTATCAATCCCTTTTCAAGCTAAATCTGGGGTATCACAGTTATAACTACAATTGTTTTTATATATTAATTTCCCCAAACAGTATATATTGTTGTCTCCTTCAACATCACTATTTACACCATTTATGAAACATAATTTTTAAAAAAACCAAAAAATTGTAAATCCAACTAATTTGTAACACAATCAACCCAAAAAATGAAAATGAAAGCTTTAAAAACGAAAAATGATAAAGTATAAAATATAAATACATAATTTTGATGGTTTTGTAAATCTTGAAGAAGATAAGCAGAGACTAAACAACAATTGAGTTTGAGAGAGGAAGATGAAGATTGAAAACCACAAACGGAGTTTGAGAGAGTAAGGTGAGTAATTTTGTGAGCAAAGAGAATAAGGAAAACTGAAAATGAGGTTAAAAAATATTGTTTAAAAAGCTTAGTTTTTTTTTTTAATTTAAATATTGGGTTGACCCATTCATGAGATGTCTTTTGTATAAGTCAGTGTCAAGTAAGAATTTATGAAAATTTTAATGTGAATATTTATGAGATGTTTAAAAATTGGGTTTAAATATTGGGTTGGTCCAATCATGACATGTCTTTTGTAAAGTCAGTGTTAAGTAATTAGAATTTATGAAAAATTCAATGTGAATCCAAAATATACATTAAACCAACCTAATAAAAATAGGGCATTATTATTTGTCGCCACCCTTTTCATAAAATCACCACCTCTTTTTTTAAAATTTTTTTTTGTACGATTTTCCTTTTTTTATTTTATTTATTATAAATGTTATTATTATTTGTTATTGATATTCAAATTTTATTATAAATTTTTGTTTTTTTTATTTATTTAATATAACTGTTATTATTATTTGTTATTGTTATTATTTGTTTATAAATATTTTTATTATTATTTGTTATTATTGTTATTTGTTTTGAAATATGTTATTGTTTATTAGTTTATAATTTAATAATGTTATAATAATTTTTTTGTTTATAATAATTTTAATTAATTTAATATAATATTCTTATAATTTTTATTATTGTTATAATAATTAATTAATCACAAAACAATAAATATTTTAAATAAATTAAATAAATAAATTAAATAAATATACATTTAATAAATTAAATAATAATTAATTAATAAAAAACAAAAAAATTGGAAAATCGCACAAAATGTGCTATGGTGCTATGGCAGAATCGCACAAAACGTGCGATTGTACCATGGTACAATCGCACGTTTTGTGCGATTTTCTAATTTTTTTATTTTATTTATTAATTAAGTATTTATTATTTAATTTATTAAATGTATATTTATTGTTTTGTGATTAATTAATTATTTAATTTATTTATAATATGTTCATATTACTCCCTCCGTTCCTATTTGATTTTCCTATTTGGCTTTTTCACATAGATTAAGAAAAATAGAATCTTTGGTAGTAGTGGGTATTATTTTAATTATATAGTAGTGAGAAATAATGATTATATTGGAATTATGAGGTAAAAAATAATTAAATAGTAGTGTGAAGTAATGATTATATTGGAAGAATGAGAGAGAAAATAATTAAATAACAGTGTAAAGTAAGGAAAGTGGTGTTTTAAGGAGTAAAAGTGAGATGAAAACTTCCCAAAAATAGAAAGTATTTTAAAGTGAAAGAACTTTTGAAACTACTCATTATAGTAAGGTGGTAAAACATAAAGGAACGGAGGGAGTGTTAATTATGTTGATGTTAATTATGTTTATGTTTCTATTATATTTATTTAATTTATTTTAAAATATTTATTGAACTTTATTAAGTTGATATTAATAATATGTTATTGTTATAATGATGTTGATTATGTGTAGATTATATTTAATTTATTTTAAAATAAAAACATATTTATTAAATTAAATAAAAAATAATTAATTAATTAATTAAAAAATTTAGAAAATCGCACAAAACGTGCGATTGTACCATGACAAAATCGCAGTGTCTCAAGTGATAATTTGTATTTGAATACAAAGGGACAAAGTTAGAAGTTTGAACATTTAACTCATGGTCGACAAAGAACAAACTGAGAATAAGTTACTTCCTTTCCCAATATCTTATACTAATCATAACTAATAGTGGAGTTGGAAGGTCGTATACATTTAATTAGTGGGTCTATGGGTTTTTGGGGTTATGGGGGTCGGGGTTCCCGCTTTTCGACTTTTCAAAATTACGTCCCTCCATCTTCCATTTAAGCTATAAATATAAACTACCAATTTCATCACTTTCCTTCCTTCATAGTCTTTCTGGCATCTGACAAACCTGTGGCATATCTTCCTTTCTAATATCCCTGTTATTCACTCTTTATGTTGCCAAGAACAAAATGGTAAACACCAACAAATTGGCTGATCGACCTGTTAATGTCTTTCATAATCTTGCCGGCAAACTCAAAAACTTATTCTCATATCTTCCGCTTTATTGTTATATAACAATGGTAAACAAATGGGCTGATCTTCCTGTTGATGTCTTAATTCGAATACTCAAACACGGCCATGATTCGAAAACTGATCTCACCCGTCTTCGAGGGGTCTGTTCTTCTTGGAGATCCGCTCTTTCCTTAGAAGAACACCTCACCTATACATCTCACATCCAAGTTCCTAGCCTCCCCGTCGGTATGGACCGTCGCCCTTTATTTCTACTCGAAACTGCCTTCTATTTCTTTTCACCGCTCAATCGGCCTAGGGAGTGTAGTAGTAATCCGAGTGGGTGGGTGGCAAGAATGTATCAAATCGCACCAAATAAATGGCGCCTTCTAAACCCACTCTCTTATGATTGTCGATTTGAGCTCACAGACGGAAATGAATATGTGTTTACAGTTCCACCCATTGTTGGGAAAATCAATCTGTTAGATTGTCGTGTTTTCATGTTTTCTAAAGCTTTGATATTGGTAGATGACTTGGATTTGAATGCCAAACCAATATCCACCAAAGTTGTGGGCCAATGGGATCTCACATCTTCAACCCGACCACTTTCTCCCATCCTAGTTCTACTTGGTCCGGATTATGTTGCTGGGTTGTCTAGTAGATTATTATTGTTGAGGCCAAATGATGCACAAAATCAAGAAATTGAATGGGCTGAAATCAGCGTGTCGGCCAAAGAAGACAGGAATCAACACAATTTCATAGCACATGAGATTGCATATAACAACAAAACTTTTTTTGTGTTTCAGGTAAGTGGTGATAGGTGGCGACTAGGAACCATCAATCCAACAAATGAAATATTAGTATTGAAACTTTTTGCTAGTGGTGGCATAAGGATGCCTTTTTCTATCGTAGCCTTGGTTCCAACAAAATCAAATAATAATGGCTTATATTTGCTTGTTTCGCTGGATAATGGTGATATTCAGTGCCATTTCTTTGGAGATGAGTCTAAAAGGAAAAATATGATGAACTTCAAAGACGAAATGTTATTTTGGTCGAACTATGCCTCATTTTCTATCCCAACCTCAACACTAGATTCAAATGATCCATTGCTAGGTAGAAAATCATTGGCGATTTGCCAAATGTTTTCTAAAGATGCACTTTTAAACGATTTTACTATTGATGACTACTATTTTGATACATATGTTTGGCCTAAGGGGATGGAGTTTAAATATCCATTATATAAAGATAATATTTCTTTGTGGGTATTGGATATTGAAAAAGATATTTATGACGAACCCATATTGGACTTTGATAATGAAAACCAGTTTACACTTCTCTACCTTAAATTGATGCCTGAAAAGCCGCGAGAGGTTTATAAGAGACTGTTCTTTCCTCCACCTACTTGTGTTAAATGGCGATGTCCTAGCCTCCACAATGTTGAAATCAAGTTAGATGAGTTGCCAGACTATGCCCATGAAGATGACAATTTCGGGTATGCTTCAGATTTTTAACAAAGGTGATTGATTTATGGCCCCACTCAGACCTTTTCTTGAGCTATTATGAATGAAATATTTTTAAGCTAATGAGAATTTTGTGGAGAGGTTGCTTCGAAAAGATTTTAGATTTTGTTATGCTAATGCGAATTGTTCATTTTTCTTGAATTTCTAATTTTAGTTCATTTCTAGAATTTGATATTGTATCACATTGTGAAACTTTATTTGATTAAGGGTACGCGCAATGGCCTTAGAGCACAAATTAAATACATTAGTAAGTGTATGGTTGTTGACTATCGTTATTAAATTGTGTATATGGCAATATTAAGTTAAGTAGGTTTAATCATCATCATACATATACTAATTTACAAACATTTGTGCCAAGTGTCACAGCATAAATGCATTTTAAAAGCTCTTTGCCAAGTGTCTATTTATTATTAATAATGTTGTTTTTAGCTTTATAAGAGAATATAACTCATATCATATTCATACTAATATTAAATGTTGTTATTAGCTTTATAAGAGAATATAACTCATATTTGATGTAATGTTAATTAATGTTAGGAAAAAAATTTTAACCACATTCCCTAATGTAATGCAATATAAATAGAGAGTTTACAAAAGAAGACTAATAAAGTTAAAGTAGTATGAGCAATCTAATTTTAACTAATAAATTCATAACAAAAGAGTCGTCATATATGATATGATTGTAGATTCTGTCTTATTAAATGTCTTTTATTTTTTTTTCTTTCTTCTTTGAGACAATAACCATCGCTTTATTTAATCAATTTTGTCTGATTATTATTATTTGATCCCGTAACAACCTCTATTCTATTAAGTTATGTCCATTTGAATATTTCACTTTAAGGAGAGAAAATTTTGATTTAGGTGTTTGAGACATATTTAGATTTATCATTTTATAACTATTTATATACATTTTATTAAATTTTTTTATTATGTGTAATTATCTTAAATAGTAAACGAAAAAAACAAACAAAAACGGAGTGATTATATTACTGATTAAATTGTAAATAAACACTGTTTATATATAATCACTTTAAGATTTTTAAATATTTCAATTGAATAAATTCATTGTGCAAACTAAGTCAACCCATTTAAAGTCTTCCCATCTAAAATTATCTATATTGCTAATCTGTATTTGTATTTGAAAGAGTAGCTAGACACTAACCAATTTGGAATATTAAAAAAAAATATGGTAACTAAATTAAAAAATTCGCAAACATTTACTATCTCTACTAATGAATTACAGGTACAGTAGAGAATTTGGGTAAGGAGGAAAATAATTGGGGTTTAGGCTAATTGGCTTTCCGAATAACTTTTCAAAAAGAAGTCCTTGGCTCCCTCCGACCCTGCGTCTCCGCATGAAGCTATATAAAGGACTTATTATCTTTACGATCGCAAGAATGGGTCAAATCGCCCCAAATAAATGGCGCCTTCTACTGTTCTACACCCACTTTCATATCATCAGCTTTACGATCCTGAGGCATACGGGAACCACTATTTATTAGCAGATCCGCCCATTGTTGGGGAAATCAATCTGTTAGATTGTCGTTTTTTCTTGCTAACTAATTCTTTGACTTTGGTTGATGACTTGGATTTCAATGCCAAACCATTATCCGCCCAAGTTGTGGGCCAATGGGATCTTACATCGTCAACCTGGCCACTTACTGCTATTCTAGTTCGTTTTCCTAGTGATCATGCGGCTTGGTGGTCGAGGAAACTGTTAATGTTGAGGCCAAATGAATGGGCTGAAATTAGCTTATCGGGCCAAGAAGACCAAAATCAACATAATTTTGTGGTACATGGCATTGCGTATAACAACGAAATTTTTTTTATATTTCAAGAAATTGGTGATTGGTGGCGACTAGGAACCGTCAATTCAAGGAATAAGACGTTAGTATTGAAACCGTTAGCCAGTGGTTGTATAAGAATATCCCTTTGAGGCGTTGCCTTGGTTCCATCAATATCCAACGGTGGCTTATATTTGGTTGTTTCACCGAAGTGTGGTGATAGTCAGTGCTATTACTTTGGAAATGAGTCGTCTAAAAATAAAATTGTAGAGAACTTGGGAGATGAATTCTTATTTTGGTCAGATTATGTCTCATTTTCTTTCCAACCCACATTGCTCAATGATAATCCTTTACAAGATGAAAATTCTTTGGCAATTTGCTATATGTTTTCTAATGATATTCATTTCAACTATTTTAATGTTGATGACGAGTATTTTAACCCGAATGTTATGCCTAAGGAGATGGAGATTACATACCCACGATATAAAGAAAGTATTTCAGTATGGTTCACGCGGTTAAAATATTTTGAAAACGAATCGATTTTGTACTTTGATGGCGACAACCATAATGATACGGGTCAGTTCTTTGCTGTGATGCCTAAAAAAGAGCGAGAGGTTTATGCAACGTTGTTTTTTCCTCCACCTGCTTGGGTCAAATGGCGATGTCCTAGCCTCGACAATGTTGAAATCAAGTTAGATGAGTTGCCAGACTATGCCTATTATGATCATTATGAGTCTTATAACTCGTACGTGGATTCTGATTTTGTTTCCTCCACATATGAATGAAATAATGAGAAAAATTATGGTAACTAAATGTTGGTGATGTAGGGATATTGCTTTGAAAAGAGATGTAATTTTATTATGAATTGTTCATTATGCTTGAATTTATAATTTGTGTTCATTTTTAAAAAGTTATGGTATACGATATTCGGTTTTCTTTATTTTTATTATATTTTTTACTTTTTTCGTAAATAAAATGATCATGATATCATTTAAACTAACCTTGTATTAAATATTTTTTAATAGTTAGTATTTGAATTTTATAACTGTTCTTGCTTAAGCCCATGAACAATAGTTAGTATTTGAACAATGATCATGAACAATATATTATATGATATATATGATTCAACGTATTGTTTATACTCTAATATAAATACAGTGGCATCTAAGGAAAATCTTATGTCATTTTCAGAACTTTTCTTAGAAGATTTTATTCTTTGTTTTCTTTTGTTACAAGTTGTATATAAAAAAAGTTATATTTTTTTTTTTGCATTTGTGTTTGCTATTGAGTTTGTTGCAATTATAATTTGTATTTATATTTGTATATATTTCGGTAAAAAAATCAGAAGCTTATCAAATTCACGTGTGTCTTCGGACTTTCAGGTGGATCATTTCTCTGAATCGTAAATCCACTGAATACCTGAAAATAAACACCTATAACCCCGGGGTGGTCCCCGAGGGCGGTGCCTCTGATGCCCTAGTTAGCACTTTAATGAGTAAATTTGCCTAATAGGTCCTTCTGAGTGTCAAGTGGAGACAAGGTGGAGTACTACTTAGGACTTATTATCTCGACTGATCAACACCTACATATAAGCTTTATTATGTAGAATAATATTTTTAGAGAGATAAAAATCCTTTTAAATAATACCCAAAATTTTAAATTGTAAGCTAACCATATTAATAATTAATGTTGCTGTCTTTAATTTGATCTCAAACCTCCACACTAATTGATTTCTACTACTTTTATCTACTTCCCCATGAGGTGGCAACTCATGCCACATAGGGCATCCATACGCACGACACTTGTCACACACGTATCACAAACCATGACATGTGGCGTCTTAATGCACGCCATGTGTCGCGGCTTTTCTTCCCGTATTACAATTTTATCAACTTTATCATTTTAAGTGTGATCTCATGAGCGTATTATTTTAATTCTAAATACCTGTGGGCTTATTTTATTTCCAAACAATTGGCATTATATTTTCATTAGAATATACATCAAACATCATAAGAATTTACTTGTCATATCCAATTCATGATAACTCAATCTAGTCTTACTATATTAAAAATTCAGTTTTTTAAAGCAAACAAATTTGATAAATTCCTAGAAATAAGCTATTTTCATACGAATATACCTCATATAAATCAATCTAACGATCCTCTAAATGTACACTTTGGATTGGTGGTTTATTAAATATCAACAATTAACAATTGATTGTTTGAAAATTTGATTTTAAAAGTTCGAACTTTGCCTCATTTGCTTTTAAAGGTTCGAACTTTCGTTTATCCTAGAAAGGTTCGAACTTTGGGGGTCATCTTCATTTAAAGATTTTTATGGGTTTTTTTGGGTTAATTTTGGATTGATTATGGGATTTTCTGGGTTGATTCTTGGTTGATTTTGGATTGGTGGTTTGGTTAGTATTACTAAATGATGATAATGAGAATAATTTATAATGTATAATTTCATGAAATGTTTCATATCATTCCAATGATTATAAAAATTTGATCACAAGAAAGTCTTATTGTTTACAATTGTTCATTACCACCTAATACTAACCCCAATGGTAATACACTGAAATGAATTTTATGAATAAAATGAGATAATTGAAGTTGGACAAGTCTAATCATCAAGGTAGCCAATAAATTTTTCAACTAAAAATACACACTAGTTTTTCATTCTAATTACCACAATTTATACTTTCTACCAAACGGGCCGTAAAAGTACACTTCAAATAACGACTAACAAGTGATAATGAGAAAATCAAAATTTCAGACTGTACACTTAAATACAGATAATTGGAATGTGTGATTGAAAAATACGCGTCTATATACGCACCTACCAGACTTTTAAGCTACCCAAAAATGTCTTTAATTAACATAAGAACTAAATTTCTATCGTCATAATTTTATGCTACAATAGAATGAACTTACTAGGGATGGTCAACTTACTGTTATTGTCTTTTAATCTGAAAATTACAGACTGTACTGTTTTTTTGGGTAAACGAGAAACAGTAAATTGAGTAGAATTTGGAAGGTCGTAAAAATAGTGTATTAATTTAATGGGGTTATTATGGCTTTTCAAAATTAGGTCCCTGCATCTTCCATCTTCCCACTTTCAACTTCCAATAAGCTATAAATATAGAAGGCCTATTCAGTATCTTCTTTCATTGTCTTTGCCTCTCTATTATTTCTGATAAGTGATAATCGCTCTTTAGTTTGCAAACCACACATAACAATGCTAAAAACAACAATGAACAGTACCAACAAATGGGCTGATCTTCCTGTTAATATCTTAATTCGAATTCTCAAACACGGCCATGATTTAAATACTGATCTTACTCGCCTTCGAGGGGTATGTCCTTCTTGGAGATCCGCTCTACCCTTACAACAACACTCTTTCTTTAGATCTCATATCCAAGTCCCTAGTCTCGCTCATGGTACTTGGCGCGATCGTCCCTTATTTCTACTCGAAACTGCTTTCTATTTCTTTTCACCCATCAATCCTTGTGGTGAGGGTAGTAGTGATTCCAGTGGGTGGGTGGTAAGAATGGGTCAAATCGCACCTAATAAATGGCGCCTTCTAAACCCACTTTCTTATAATGATTCATATCCTGAGGTAAACGGAAACGAATATATCAAAACAGATCCACCCATTGTTGGTGAAATTAATCTGTTAGATTGTCGTGCTGTCTTACTTGCCAAAGCTTTGACGTTGGTTGATGAGATTAATTTCAATGCCAAACCAATATCTACCAAAGTTGTAGGCGAATGGGATCTCACATCGTCAACCCGGCCACTTTCTACAATTCTTGTTCTACTTGCTCCGGATCCTGTTTCTGGGTTGTTGAGTAGGTTGTTATTGTTAAGGCCAAATGTTGCACAAAAGCAACAAAATGAATGGGCTGAAATTAGCCTTAAAGACAAAAAACAAAACAATTTTGTGGTATGTGATATTGCGTATTGCAACGGGATATTTTTCGTATTTCAGTTTAATAGTGATTGTTGGCGATTAGGAACAGTCAATCCAAGCAATAAGAGGTTAGTATTGAAACCTTTTTCCAGTGGTGGCGGACCAATGTTCTTTATGGGCGGTTCATTGGTTCCATCAAAATTAACTGGTTGCTTATATTTGGTTCTTGCATCGCTCTTTTCTGGTGGTAAAAAATGCAATTTGATTTTGAATGAACATTATGGAGAATCAGGTGTTGAAATCTTATTTTGTTCAAACTATGTTTCATTTTCTTTTCAATCCTCAATACCACTCAATTATACTCCCTCACAAGATTATACTTTAATGGCAAGTATCTCCATGTTGTCGAGTCATGTTGGTTTTAATACATTTATCCCTGAGGATGTCAAGGGTTTCAATTTGGTTAAATATCGAAGATAGAGAGAGAATATTTTTTGTGGCGCTCGAGTTTTATTCAAGGCTTTGTTGGGAAGAATAAAGTTTTCGCATTGGATTTGATGTTTGAAAAGGAGCCAGATCGGGATTATAAAAGACTTTTCTTTCCTCCTCCAGCTTGGGTCAAATGGCGATGTCCTAGCCTCGACAATGTTGATATCAACTTACACGACTTGAATGACGAAATTCCCTCTGATGTATATCAATATTTTGATGAAGAGTTTTATGATTTTGATTATGTGTCTAGTTAATCTTATCTTGATCTATATTATGAATTAATTAATGTTAGTAAGTCATTTATGGTTTTGTATGGAGATTTATTATGAATGAATTAATGTTAGTAAATCATTATGTATGGAGATTTCTTTCAAAAGATCTTTGATTTTAATCTAATGCAAATTGTTAAATTTTTTGATCTTCAAATTTCTAACTACTTAATTTTTTCAAAGTTGTATATTGTACAACATTAATAAGTGAACCTTTATTTGACTAAGTCTATGCACATATAAATTAATAGCTTTAATTTAGACTCCTTAATTTTGAGATTAAAGTTTAATAATTTTCCCTAAAGTTCCTTAATATGAAAAACGACTCTATGGACGTAAAATAATCCACTAAAGTTTTTTCGTCCTCCCGCTGGAGTCAAATGACGATGTCCTAGCCTCAACAATGTTGTTATCAAGTTACATGACTTAAATGACAACGAGTATTTATCTGATGAATATCCGTTGTGAGCTTTTAATATGGATAATAATTTTGAAGAATATTGTTGTGATAATAGTTTTAAAGAGTTTTATTGTTTTGATTATCGTTGCAATTAATTTTATATCTTGCTCTATTATAAATGAATTAATGTTAGAAAGTCATTTATGGTTATGTTTGGAGATTGCTTTGAAAAGATCTTTATTTTTAATCTAATGAAAATTGTTAATTTTTGTTCTTAAAATTTCTAATAACTTAATTTTTTTCAAATATTGTATGTAATAGCCTTAATTACTTCTTAATCTTGACATTAAAGTTTTAACCGCCCTAGCTAATTTTTTCAAAGTTGATATTGTATAACATGTTATTATTAGGACAATATATATACTAAATTAATTTTATAACATTAATATCTATTTCAATAATTCTTGGTATTATAGAAAAATTCTCATGTGTCGTTTGATTTTTGTTGGGGATATAGGAGGTGCTAGTTCGCAAGTATTATCATAGAAAAGCGTTTAACAATTTTGGAGGTTTTATATGTTAGGGTTTTAGGTAGGATATCTTATTTTTGTAAGATCTCTTTTTTCTATTTTGTTGTCGATGAACTAGTTGAGTCTTACTTATTTTGAAATGTATACCTGATTTATGTTTTAAGAAATGTCCATAGGATAATATTACATGTTAAAAAGTGTTTATTTTATATATTTTTGAACAAGTTGTGTTTAAGCATAAGTGTGGGATCATAATTTGAATACATGCATGTTGTTTTTCCTACTTCTTACTAAAAAATGTTTATTATCACAAAATTTCAGATTTTATATGTTCTTTATTTTGCCTTGTTTAACCTATAATTCACTATTTTTGAGTCTCTTATATAAAGAAGTATATCATACCCTTGCACATGAACATTTCTACCTTATAAAAAACTAAAATAAGTTGCTTTATGCCATGTTTTGCTATTACTTGCTAAAAATATAAACTATGATTTTAAGAGCATGACTTTATCCTAGAAATGTTTCTAAACATAGTTTTGTGTATTAATTTAAAGATTATATTTAAAGAGATATTAGATGTTGACTTTATTTATTTTTAATAGAATTTAACAATTCTGAAGTTATAACCTTATGAATTGAAACCTATCTTACAAACTATTGTTCTATGTTTGGGAATCATGATTTCATTTCGAAATTTGGAATTGGCTTAAATTTATTGTTTGTCAAATCAAAATTTTCAAATTCCACCATTGTTTTTAAGTAGTTAGAGTTGAGAATTTGGGAATGATTATCCAAACCTTGTCATTCTCAAATTCTTCATTTATGATTTCATAATTGAAATCCACAATTTAAAATGAAATACTTATTTCCAAACACTACATTAAGTATTATGATTATTATTACTGCAATTTAGTAAGTTCACTAAAGTTTTCTTAACAACATGAAAAAGGTTTTGAACTATCATTTAAAGACCAACTTTATCATCTTTAAAAGTAAACTATTTCTCTTATAAATTAAAGGAAAATATGTAAAAGAGTACCTATAAATTTTTTTCTTCAAAAAGGTACCTAATAAAATTCATTAATTTAGAGATGCAAACTTCAAAAAAGTAAACTTGGTGTAATACTTCAATCATCTCTTTTTCTTTAAAAACAATCAAGTTAATTCATTATGATTAATTTAGAGATGCAAACTTCAAGCTAATTGTTTTTCACCAAAAAACTATCTTAGTTTAGGTGATCCACCAATTAAATTCATTATAAGTAGGAAGACTTCATCAATTAACCGCCGACGCTTATCATTCTTTTTAGAAGTTACTACTAATGTTTAATGAAATTGATGAGCAAAACAATAAACAATTAAACATAATACGCTAATGAATATTCTTTCAAGATATAGTTTGAGAGCTTTGAGGCTACCAATTGCGCTATTGTAGCTGTTAAATCAAAATAGTCGTAAAATTTGTCGAAATTCTGAGTTATAGCAAGATAATTGAACTTTATTCAAAATTCCGACTACGCATGTTGGTAAGAAATTAGTCCAAATTTTTAATGATTTTCTATTAAAATTCTATCGAAAATGTCCAACTAAAAGATAGCCCATCTTATATGAGATCGTCTCATCGTGAGGCGGGTTTACACAAAAGACGATGTTATATAAAAAGCCTATTAGTAGAAAAAAATTTAACAAGAAAGCAGCTTTTTTAGTAGTTTGAGATCACCTAAGTGAAATCGTCTCATCGTGGATGACCTAATAGAAAATGAGTGTTTAAATAGTTGCTATTGATCGTATAAGTCCCCCCCCCCCCCCCCCCCCCCCCCCCCCAAAAAAAAAATGTGTTCCCAAGTAATCTCTCTGGTCATTCTTAAAATTGATGCAATATCAAATAAGACATTTCATTAGAATCATACGGAGTAAAATACACCTTATATTTTCTTATAATATACCCTAACTTTTTCATGTTGCTATAATATGTTGCATTTTCTAAAAAAAATACACCTTACATTAACCTTAATAAGGTTGGATGCAAAAAAAAAAAAAAAAAAAAAAAAAAAAAAAAAAAAAAACCTTAATAAGGTTGTTTAGGTAGTTTATAATGTCGTATAAATTGTTACTAAAGGTGTTTGTTAGGTCGTGCGCCAACTAAATGCTCGTGATCGGGCCGATGTTTAAATTGTCTAGCCCAGAATATTATCAAAAGGGTTGGGCTTTGAACGGTTTGTTAGGTCGTGCGCCAACTAAATCTATATTTAAACTTGTAACAATATATATTTCACAAAATCTCACAAGAGACGGTCTATAGGATAGACCACAAAATTGGGCCAGCCCATTTCCCTTAACTGATTTTTTTTATTATAATATCAATTATATTATGTTATAATCCTAAATGTAAGTTATTATAACCTCGAATATACTATTCTATAATCCCAAAATATAAGTTATTATAACCCCAAATAATTTATTATAACCCCAAATATACTATGTTATATTTTGGGCTGAGCTTCATGAATTCCGTCTATAGAATAGACCGTCTCCCATGAGACTTACTCTATATATTTAGAATTGAATTGGGTTTTTGAGAGTCTTCTTTACAAAAGACGTTCTCAAGTAAAAATTTGTGAATTTAAAAAATTAGAGGGTCAGGATGGATTTTTTGTTGGGATGAGTTATCCCACATCGACAAATTGAAAATGGTGTGCACGCTTTATAAGCTATTGGAGACTTTTTTTCTCATTGCCATATGGTCATAGGATGGTATATATCTCCTTGGCTTGTGAAATGTGTGCACCTCGTGTATTCCCCAATAATTGTTGGCATTCACAATAAGTCCAGCCTAATTTAACATGGTATCAGAGCCGATGGTTCGATCAAAAATTTTAAAATGGTAGGTCCGAAAGAATGTCGTCGTTCCTAACCCTAACTGATTACTCCCACATGCGAACTTGACGGTGGTTCGCATGTGAGGGGGGTGTTGGGATGAGTTATCTCACACATCGACAAATTGAAAATGGTGTGCACATTAATAAGCTATTGGAGACCTTTTTCCCATTGCAATATAGTTTTGGGATGGCATGTATCTCCTTGGATTGTGAAGTGTGCGCGCCTCGTGCTTTCCTCGATACTTGCTAGCATTCACAATAAGTCCAGCCTAATTTAACATTTTTAACGGGTTGACTTTAAACTAGATTACACTTGTTTTGCTGATTAACTAGTAAAACGCTCAAACAACTACACACAAAATTTGATTTTTAATCAACTGTTAGTTACTACTTACTAGGACTCGTTTGAATTGAGTGTAACCATTTAAGGGAATTAATAAAAGTTTAAGTAGTTAGAAGATTAAATAAATTTAATTGTGAGAGATGAAAAATTGGTTAAAAAGTAATGCAAATTGATAAAATAACAATTAGATCCTTCATTTAGAGATATAAATTTACCACAAAATACGTTTCTTCCAAGTTCAAAATGAGGGAAATCATAATATCTTTTTTAACTTATGGTTTTTATTTTAATTGCAACATTTTCGCAATTATTTTAATTACTCTATTTGCACTTTACTTATCTTTTCTATTAGTTTGACTTTTTAAGTGTTGTAAATATTTCAAATCAATCCACACTAGCCGGTATGTTTTCTAATTTGGTGACAGCTACAGTTTGATCAATACTCATATCCTTCGAAAACCATGATAAAAGTATTTTATAACAAATTAACAAAGAAAATTCCTTTTCAAGTATAAAATTCATTCTATTTAAAATTTGATTTATCAGTTTTAATCTTATATTAAATTTATTTTTTAGAGGTTTGAAAGAGTCGGGTTGGGAAAAGGCAATTATGTCGATTCAGCCCGACCCACGATAAAAATAATGTGGTCGGCCTAGTTCGACCCGTTAAAAATAATTTTGAAGACAAATCGGTTTTGGACTTTGATGGCGACAACCATAATGATACGAATCAGTTCTTTTCTGTGATGCCTAAAAAGGAGCAAGAGGTTTATGCAACGCTGTTCTTTCCTCCACCTGCTTGGGTCAAATGGCGATGTCCTAGCCTTGACAATGTTGAAATCAAGTTAGATGAGTTGCCAGACTATGTCCATGAAGATGACGATTTCTGATATACTTCAGATTGTTAACAAAGGATACTGATTTATGGCCCCATTTTGTGGAGAGGTTGCTTTGAGAAGATTTTAAATTTTGTTATAAGCTAATGCGAATTGTTCATTGTCCTTGAATTTCTATTTTTAGTTCATTTATAGAAATTTGATATTGTATCACGTTGTGATTTTTATTTGATTAAGTGTACGCACAATGGCCTTAGAGCACGAATTAAATACATTTGCAAGTGTATGGTTATTGACTATTGTTACTAAATTATGGAAATGGCAATAGTAAGTTGGTGTATTTATGCTAAAATCATTTTTCAAAAAATTTAATGGTTAGGTTTGATCTACTTTAATCTTCCCATTTTTACAAAATTTTTATTCGAATTAATTATCATTTGGAAAGGGGTTATTGAATGCTCACTGATGATTTTTTCAAAAAGCTTGTTGTTGATAGATGGTGACAAAACAGGGAGGGGGTAAAGGGGGAATATTATCGATCTTTCTATACGAAACTGATCATCTGGTCTAAATAGTAGTCAAAATTAAACTATGGTGGCTGTAATTCACAAAAAAAAAACATTAAGGCTATAATTCGCAAAATCACTAAACATTAAGGATGTAATTCGCAATTAATTCTTTTTCTGATACATTTCATTTAACATCGTTACAAATTAATGAAATAATTATAATACCATATATCATTTACTTAGAGAATGTTAGAAATATTAAATTTGACAAAAACCATCATTTTAGTACTAAGAGCTAAACAAGCAAAACGAGCCCTTAATGTTAATCTTAATTTACCATTTGCATCAAGCAGGGTCGGATCAGCGGGAGGGCGAGCTGGGCTTGTGCTTAGGGCCCACTTTCAAAAGTTAGATTACCCTTAAAACTCTAATTACAAAATAATTGCTATACTTAAAAATTAAGTAGTCAAGAAAGTATAAAGAAACTGAGAAGGGGGATTCTTAAAAAACAAGGTAATAAACAGTTATAGTAATAACTCATTAGTAATAAAAATTGAGAATTTGAAAAGTCTTTATATATTATAACAAATTCGGCTTTTTGCGATATTAGATTTAGTGGCATTAGAAAATACCACTAATTCATATTTTTTGTGTAATAATTATTATTTTTATTTTAAGTTTCACCATTAAGTGATTTAGCGACATTTAATTTGGTCTTTAGTGACATATGTAATTGGCACTATAGTTAGGGCTGCACACGGTCCGGTCTGGTCTGGTTTGACAGAAAAATAAGACCAGACCAGAAATTACGGTCTGGAAAATTTTCAGACCAGACCAGACCAGTCAAGGCACCAGACCGGACCGGACCAGACCGTTCTAGACCGATCTGGTCTGGTTTACGGTTTTTTTTTCTTTTTTATGTATTTTTTTAATTGAGAATCTAAAATAATGTAATCATTTATACATACGTAAATATTAATATATATACTCCGAGTCTTTACTTGAGTCTACGACTTTAATAATGTAACAATAGACTTTAAACAAAACCACAGAAGCCAAAACCATTCAATATATACCTCATATTCATCAAACAATGTATCCTCTAAAGGTATACTTTGGATTGGTGGTTTATTGAATATCAACAATTAATTGTTTATATTGTTGAAAGTCTTTAAAATGACATTTAAAATAATGACTAACAAATAATGATAAGAAAATCAAATTTCAAACCCAAAAATACGTACTTCACTCTAGAGTGTAAATACAGAGAATTGGATTTACGTGCGTGATTGATAAATACGTCTATATGCAGCTACTAGACTTTTAAGTTACCAATGCAAAAATGTCTTTAATGGTATACAATGAACTTGCTATCATTGTCTTCGAAACTAAAAATTAGACTGTCTGATTTTGGGTAAAAGAGAAATATTAATTTGAGTAGAATATGGAAGGTCCTAAAAATGGGGTAATTAATTTAATGGGATTATGGCTTTTCAACATCAGGTCCCTGCATCTTGTTCCAACTTCCAATTAAGTAAGCCATAAATATAAAAGACCAATTCAGTGTAATCTTTCATAGTCTTCCCCTCTCTGTTATCTCTGATTTTCACTCTTTTAAGTTGGTTGAAAACCCCACACAACAATGCCAAAAACAATAGTTCCGGAAGTGAACGCCAACAAATTGGCTGATCTTCCTGTTGATATCTTAATTCGAATACTCAAACACGGCCATGATTTGAATACTGATCTTACTCGCCTTCGAGCGGTATGTCCTTCTTGGAGATACGCTCTACCCTTAGAAGAACACTCTTTCTTTAAATCTCATATCCAAGTCCCTAGTCTCGCTCACGGTACATGGCGCGATCGTCCCTTATTTCTACTCGAAACTTCCTTCTATTTCTTTTCACCCATCAATCATTGTGATGAGGGTAATGTTGGGTTTTTGGGTCCCTTCCTATGTGGAGAAACCCATTTTATATTAAGGATAAATATCCTCTTATTTTTCTTACCCATGTGGGGTCAAGTATTTTAGCTTCCATGAGAAGCTTGGGTTTTTATATTTTAGTCTTCCTTCATAAGACAAAAAGATTATCCCCTTTTGAAAGTGAGAAAAGAGAGAAACACAAATCCCGTATACCCCCCTGGCAGCATCCACGAATTTGCCATTTCCCGGAGTTTCAACCGTTGGATCGTCCTATAATTTTACCAGCTTGTTGGGGACACATAGGGCTTCATTTTGGACGGTTGGATCGTCGTTTTGAGCTACGGTTCGTTGGTTATACTTCCTGGACAGAAGCTGCAGTTTGGGTGATTTCTTCCCTCTTTGTTTCTCAATTGTTGATTATTATGGTTGTTTGTTCTTGGGTAGTTTGAAGACCCTTTGGAGAACTTTGGATTGGTTTGTGTAACCTCCTTTTCATCATAATAAGAGAAGTTTGGGTGGACTCCTAAAGTCCCGTGGTTTTTACTCTTCACACCGAAGAGGTTTTCCACGTAAAAATCTTGTGTCTTTGCTCTTTGATTATTACTTGCTTTTGTCTTGTTTACTTGTTGATCTCATTGTGGTTTATTGGTGATATTTGAGTGTGTTGATTTTGGTGTTTTGGTGAATTAATTTTGTCCGGGTTATTTCCGCTATTTGTTTGTTATCAATTTGTGTAATTGGTAGCTTTTGGAGGTGTTCTTTCCTCATCAACTGGTATCAGAGCCGGATTAATTGTTAATTCTCTAAATGGATGGTAATCTCAACACTAGTAGGATGATTAGTTTAAATGGGACTAATTATCATTTGTGGAAACGGAAGATGAAAGACTTGTTGTATGTTAAAAGTTGGCATCTACCTGTTTTTACCACTCAAAAACCGGATGGCAAAAGTGAAGAACAATGGGAATTTGAGCATGAGCAAGTTTGTGGGTTTATTCGTCAATGGGTTGATGATAATGTTTTGAATCACATTAATGAGGAAGTTAATGCTAGAACCTTGTGGCAAAAACTTGAGTCACTTTATGCTAGCAAGTCGGGAAATAATAAGTTGTTCTTGATCAAGCAATTGATGAATTTAAAGTATAATGAGAACAAGGCACTTTCCGATCACTTGAGTGATTTTCATGGCATTACTCAACAATTGTCGGCCATGGAAATCAAGTTTGATGATGAAGTTCAGGGACTTTTGTTACTTAGTACTCTTCCTGATTCTTGGGATACTTTTAGAATGACACTTTGTAATGGAGCTCCTTCCGGGAAGGTTACTTTAGACTTTGTTAAAGTTGGCATCTTGAATGAAGAAATGCGAAAGAAGTCCCATGGTGTGTCATCTTCTCAACCCGAGAAAGCTTATGTTGTAGAAAATAGGGGGAGAAATAATAGTAGAGCTTCAAATGATAGAGGTTCTAGTAGGAGCAAGTCCCGTGGAAAATTCAAGAACATGAAATGCAACTATTGTGATAAAATGGGTCACATTCAAAAATTTTGCTACAAGTGGAAAAGAGATAACAAGGGAGGCAAAGGCAAACATGTGAATTATCATGATAAGAAAGATGATGATAAGGATGATCGAGCAGCAACCGCGACTACCAGTGATCTTGTCATTGTTTATGATGGAGATGTTGTTAATTTAGCTAGTTGTGAAACTAGTTGGGTAGTTGATAGTGGAGCCTCACGACATGTGACATCAAAGAAAGAGTTCTTTACCACTTATACACCTGGAGATTTTGGGGTATTGAAGATGGGTAATGATGGCTTGACTCAGGTTGTTGGTGTTGGAGATATTTGCTTGGTGACTGATAGTGGTGCTAAGCTTCTACTCAAGGATGTTAGGCATGTTCCTGACATTAGGTTGAATTTGATCTCCACTAGTAAGCTCGATGAAGAAGGATATTGTAGTACCTTTTATGGTGGGCAGTGGAAGCTCACTAAGGGAAGTTTAGTGTTTGCTCGTGGGATGAAGCACTCTAGTCTATATTGGATGCAAGCCTCTATTTCTACTGATAGTATCAATGTAGCAGCTAGTGATCCAGCACAGCTATGGCATAGGAGACTTGGTCATATGAGTGAGAAAGGCCTTGGATGCTTGATGAAAAAGAATGTGTTACCTGGTTTAAAGAATGCAAAGTTGGAGAGATGTCCACATTGCTTAGCAGGGAAGCAGAATAGAGTTTCTTTCAAGAAACTCCCTCCTTCAAGAAAGCCTGATTTTCTTGAGTTAGTTCATTCTGATGTGTGTGGTCCTTTAAAGGTAAAATCCTTTGGTGGTGCACTTTACTTTGTTACCTTTATTGATGATTGTTCAAGAAAGCTGTGGTGTTATGCCTTGAAAACAAAAGATCAAGTGCTTGATGTTTTCAAGCAATTTCATGCTCTAGTTGAACGACAGTCTGGTAAAAAGTTGAAGTGTCTACGATCTGATAATGGTGGAGAGTACATTGGGCCGCTTGATGATTATTGCAAGTCATTGGGTATTCGACATCAATTTACACCAAAGAAAACTCCTCAGTTAAATGGTGTGGCCGAAAGAATGAACAGAACTTTGTTAGAAAGAATGGGGTGTATGCTTTCAGAGGCAAAGTTACCTAGACACTTTTGGGGTGAAGCTTTGTATGCTGCAGTTCACGTGATCAATTTGTCACCTAGTGTTCCTTTAGATGGTGATGTTCCTAATAGAGTTTGGTTTGGGAATGATGTGTCCTATGATCACCTACGTGTCTTTGGGTGCAAGGCCTATGTTCATGTCCCAAAAGATGAACGATCGAAGCTTGATTCCAAGACTCGTGAATGCATATTTGTTGGCTATGGAGAAGATCAATTTGGGTACAGGTTTTATGATCCTGTTGAAAAGAAGTTGGTTCGCAGCCGAGATGTAGTCTTTGTTGAAGAACAGTTCATTTCTGATATTGAGAAGGCTCCTGCTTCTACGTCTCAGATTGGTGGTGATCTAGTTGATTTGAGTTCACCTCCTTTGGTTCCTGCACCTATTCCTGCTGAGGTGCAAGATGATGATATTGAGGGCAATATGTCAGGGGTTAATATTCCCGTTGATGATGATAACGTTGAAGAAATTGATCATCAAGATCACCCTGAAGACCAGCCGCCTCCCGCTCCTGTTAGAAGATCTGAGAGAGGTCATATTCCTTCTACTAGGTATCCTTCCACTGAGTATATTTGCTTGACCGATGAGGGAGAACCTGAATGTTTTGAGGAAGCCATGGAAAGTGATGACAGGGAGCTTTGGATGGAAGCAATGAAAGATGAAATAAGTTCATTGCACGAAAATCACACTTTTGACCTTGTGAAACTACCTAAGGGTAAAAAGGCTTTGAGGAATCGTTGGGTCTACAAGCTTAAGCAGGATGAAAATGCTAAGAAGCCCAAGTACAAAGCTAGGATAGTTGTGAAAGGCTGTAATCAGAAGAAGGGTGTAGACTTTGAAGAAATTTTTGCACCGGTTGTCAAAATGTCTTCTATTAGAGTTGTTTTGGGTCTTGCTGCTAGCCTTGACTTGGAGATTGAGCAGCTTGATGTGAAGACTGCTTTCCTTCACGGTGACCTTCATGAAGATATTTATATGCAACAACCAGAGGGCTTCAAAGTTAAGGGAAAAGAAGATTATGTGTGCAAATTGAAGAAGAGCTTGTATGGTTTGAAACAAGCTCCAAGGCAATGGTATCGCAAGTTTGATTCTTTTATGGGGGAGCAAGGCTTCAAGAAAACTGCTATGGACCATTGTGTTTTTCAAAAGAAATTTGCTAACAATGATTTTATTATTTTGCTACTTTATGTTGATGACATGTTGATTGTTGGGCAGAATGTTGATCGTATTGTTAGCTTGAAGCAGCAGTTGAGCAAGAAATTCTCCATGAAGGAACTTGGGCCCGCGAAAAACATTCTTGGCATGAAGATTGTTCGTGATCGAATGGCTCGAAGATTGTGGTTATCACAGGAAGCATATATTCATAAAGTGCTTCAACGTTTCAACATGGATAAAGCAAAGCCAGTGAGTACACCTCTTGGTTTACATTTTAAGTTGAGTGCTCGACAAAGTCCTTCCACCGTTGAAGAGAAGGAAGCTATGCGACATATCCCTTATGCATCAGCCGTGGGTAGCTTAATGTACGCTATGGTTTGTACAAGACCTGATATAGCACATGCAGTTGGTTTGGTTAGTAGGTTCTTGTCTAATCCTGGTAAAGAGCATTGGAATGCTGTGAAGTGGATTTTGAGATACTTACAAGGCACTGCAGATTTGAAGTTATGTTTTGGGAGTGATAAGCCTATCCTTGTGGGTTACACAGACGCTGATATGGCTGGTGATATTGACTCGAGAAGGTCTACTTCGGGTTACTTGGTCACTTTTGCAGGGGGAGCTGTAGCTTGGCAATCTAGACTACAAAAATGTGTTGCTTTATCTACAACAGAGGCCGAGTTCATTGCTACGACTGAGGCATGTAAGGAATTGCTTTGGATGAAACGTTTTGTGCGTCAACTTGGTTTCACTCAAAAGAAGTATGTGTTGTTTTGTGACAATCAAAGTGCAATTCATCTTGCTAAGAATTCGACCTTTCATGCTAAGTCGAAACATATTGATGTGAGGTATCATTGGATTCGTGATGTTCTTGATGCGAAGTCACTTGTTTTGGAGAAGATTCATACCAATGACAATGGTGCCGATATGATGACTAAGGCCTTACTTCGTGGGAAGCTTGAAATTTGCCGTGAGATTGCCGGGATGGCAATCACCTCCACATAGTCGTGAGGGGGAGTTTGTTGGGTTTTTGGGTCCCTTCCTATGTGGAGAAACCCATTTTATATTAAGGATAAATATCCTCTTATTTTTCTTACCCATGTGGGGTCAAGTATTTTAGCTTCCATGAGAAGCTTGGGTTTTTATATTTTAGTCTTCCTTCATAAGACAAAAAGATTATCCCCTTTTGAAAGTGAGAAAAGAGAGAAACACAAATCCCGTATACCCCCCTGGCAGCATCCACGAATTTGCCATTTCCCGGAGTTTCAACCGTTGGATCGTCCTATAATTTTACCAGCTTGTTGGGGACACATAGGGCTTCATTTTGGACGGTTGGATCGTCGTTTTGAGCTACGGTTCGTTGGTTATACTTCCTGGACAGAAGCTGCAGTTTGGGTGATTTCTTCCCTCTTTGTTTCTCAATTGTTGATTATTATGGTTGTTTGTTCTTGGGTAGTTTGAAGACCCTTTGGAGAACTTTGGATTGGTTTGTGTAACCTCCTTTTCATCATAATAAGAGAAGTTTGGGTGGACTCCTAAAGTCCCGTGGTTTTTACTCTTCACACCGAAGAGGTTTTCCACGTAAAAATCTTGTGTCTTTGCTCTTTGATTATTACTTGCTTTTGTCTTGTTTACTTGTTGATCTCATTGTGGTTTATTGGTGATATTTGAGTGTGTTGATTTTGGTGTTTTGGTGAATTAATTTTGTCCGGGTTATTTCCGCTATTTGTTTGTTATCAATTTGTGTAATTGGTAGCTTTTGGAGGTGTTCTTTCCTCATCAGGTAATATTGATTCCAGTGGGTGGGTGGTAAGAATGGGTCAAATCGCACCGAATAAATGGCGCCTTCTAAACCCGCTATCTTATCATCATGATTTATACAATCCTAAGGCAAACGGGAATGAGTATTTGTTTACAGATCCACCCATTATTGGGGAAATCAATTTGTTAGATTGTCGTGTATTCTTACTTGCTAAAGCTTTGACTTTGGTTGATGACTTGGATTTCAATGCCAAACCAATATCTACCAAAGTTGTGGGTCAATGGGATCTCACATCGTCAACCCGACCACTTTCTGCCATTCTTGTTCTACTTGCTCCGGATTATGTTGCTAGATTGTGGAGTAGATTGTTATTGTTGAGGCCAAATGATGCACAAAATCAAGAAATGGAATGGGCTGAAATTAGCGAGTGGAGCCAAGAAGACAATCAAGACTATTTTGGTGATCCTTATGACATAGCGTATGTCAACGGAATTTTTTTTGTATTTCAGGTAAATGATGTTTGTTGGCGACTACGAACAATCAATCCAAGCAATAAGACTAAGTTAGTATTGAATCTTTTTGCTGGTGGTTCAATATTTCAGACCCTTTCGAGGGTATCATTGGTTCCGTCAAAATCAAATGATTGCTTATATTTGGTTCTTTTATCGTCTTTTGGTGGTGAACAATGCTATTGCTTTTTGAATGAACATGACGGAGCATCAGTTGATGAGTCTGATAAAAGGAAAATAATAAACAAATTAGGTGATGAAATCTTAATTTGTTCAAACTATGTTTCATTTTCTTTTCAATCCTCTACACTGCTCAACAATAACATCTTACAAGATAAAAATTCTATGGCAATTTTCTATATGTTTTCTAATCATGTTCGTTTCAATAAATTTTTCCCTGAGTATGAAAACAGTCTCAATTTGGTTAAATATCGAACCTATAAAAATATCATTTCTTTGTGGTTCACTACGGAAAAAGAAAGTGAAAAATCTGTTTTGGACTTTGATGTTGGGAAGAATAGAGTTTTGTTATTTGATGTAATGCCAATAACGGAGCAAGATCGGGTTTATACAAGACTGTTCTTTCCTCCTCCAGCTTGGGTAAAATGGCGATGTCCTAGGCACAACAATGTTGATATCAACTTACACGACTTGATTGACGAAAGTCCCTCTGTTGAATATCTATCGTTAACTTGTAATGATATGTATAGTGATTTTGAAGAGTATCATGATGATTTTGATTATGGCTCTAGTTAATCTTAGCTAGGTCTATATTATGAATCAATTAATGTTAAGTCATTTTTAGTTATGTATGGCTGGATATTGCTTTGAAAAGACAAAGTTTGATTTTAATCTAGTTAATTTTTGTTCTACAAATTTCTAATATCTTGATTTTTGAACATCGATTTGATCAAGTCTTTCCTCCTTCCTGTTTCTAGAATTTTGCTGCCACGTCATCTTAGTTTGTTATTTTGTTTTCTTACTCATCAAGTAGCTCACACAAGTTGCCATTCTTGAATTGTATTCAATTAGTGTGCATAGATTCTAGAAAACTAATATAGAGTAGCATCTAAGGAAAATGCACAAGTACCATTATGTTATTTTCTGATTTTTTTCTTAGAACATTTTGTCGTTTGTTCTTCTTTTGTTGCATGTTGTACTTGTATATAAAGAGTTAATTATATTTCAGTATTAAAAATGTAATTATAATTTGTATTTCTATTTGCATTATATTTTCAATAAAATGTACATCATAAGAATTTACTTATCATATCCAATTTATGATAACTTGATATAGTCTTACTATAGAGAGATTTTCCTTCCAAAACTTTCCTCTTATAGAGAGATTTTGATACTAACAAAATGAAGGAAGCTAATCCCTCCAAATACTTCCCTCTAAATTGTCACCCTCCCTTATTGCTATCCAAACAAGGGGATTTTCTTCCCTCAAAATCCTTTTCTTTCTTATTCCTCTATTTTCCTCCATCCAAACAAGACGTTAGTGAAGTTTATATAAACTTTAATCTCAAGATCAAGGTGTCTAAATTTATAATAAGTTAATAACTAATACTAAAACAAAACACGCTGACATAATTACTAATTAATAGTGCTTATGTGTCACAACCTCAACAAAAAATTTCCCTCCAAAACTCAATGATACATCATCACTGATTAATATATTTGACTTAGTTGCTTTCTAACTATGACTATAATAATGTTATTCATATTGATGTTATATATTATAATTCACATCATTTAATGTAATAGAGATCTAGAAATTTAATTCCATTTTTTTTTCAATTATTTATAAAATCTTATCAATTTAAATAAGTATTATTTAATTGTATTGAATATTTTTTTTTTGAAAGAATTGTATTGGATATTTTAAGTTGGTCAAAAGATAATATACTTTTATGAGGATTTTTTATTTATACTGATGAAAATGGTTACTAAATGCAATGCATAAATCTAATATATATGATTTAGGTTGTGGGCTTGTGGCTACCTTTAAGCAAGTCACTTATATTTTTTATGACAAAGAATTTTTTTTAATTTTATAAAATAATTTTAAATAAATATTTATGTCTATAACTAAATTTTCACAATTAGCTACGCACAATGCAAAGTATGATACAAACCAAACGACGTATGTAAAATATACAACTATTCAGAACAAAATGAGATAAATTTAATATAAATTTATTTCTTAAAATTTTGATTTCTTTTATTAGTAAATTTAATAAAATCGTGTATCGCAAGGGCCATATCTAGTTAAAGCTATTACATATACACTCAACACGATAATTTATATGTGCATAGACTTTGTCAAATAAAGGTTCACAAGTTAATGTAGTACAATATACATAAATGACTTACTAATATTAATTGATTCATAATATAGACCTAAATACTCCCTCCGTTTTCATTTGTTCTTCCCATTTGGAATCTGGGAAGAAACCAATATAAACTATAATTACAAAATAGAAATTATGAGAGTTGAGTAAAATAATATAAAAAATAAAGGTTCTATTGATTAAAGTGTAAGTGTAATAATATCATTAAATTTCATTGGGTGTATGTAAAGTAAATGCATTGGGAATTAACATTTAAATTAATTTTTATAGATTAGAGTGTAAGTGTGATAATTTCCTTGAATTCTATTGGTTACTAAAATAGAAAGATTCTAAATGAGAAGAACTTTTAAAAATTTCCAAATGGGGAAAGTGAGAAGAACATATGAAAACAGAGGGAGTATAAGATTAACTAGAGCCATAACCATAATCATAATACTCTTTAGAATCACTATCCATAATCAAAATCAAGATAATTTAGATTAATTGATATGCATCAAAGGGACTTTCGTCACTATCCATAATAATCATGCTGATGATAATATTCATGAGAGACTCTAGTCTATCAAGTTGTGTAAGTTGATATCAACATTGTCGAGACTAGGACATCGTCATTTAACCCAAGCTAGAGGAGGAAAAAACAATCTTGTATAAATCCAATCTAGCTCCTTTTCAGGCATCATATCCAAGTAGAGAAATTTAATCTTCCCAAAGTACAAATCAGAATTTTTATTTAAGTTAAACCTCGAGCGCGACATAAAAATACTATCTTTATATCTTCGATATTTAACAAAATTTAGACCCTTTATATCCTCAGGGATAAATGTATTGAAACGATCATGCTTAGAAAACATAAAGAATCTGGACAAAGGATTTTTATGTTGTGAGGGAGTACAATTGAGTAGTGTTGAGGATTGGAGTAGTGTTGAGGATTGGATAGAAAATGAAACATAGTTTGAACAAAATAAGATTTCACCACCTAATTTGTTTGTCATTTTTATTTTTGACTCATCCACTGATGCTCCGAAATGTTCATCAAAAATCAAATGGAATCCACTGGTGCTCGTCTTTTCAAGAAACAAATATAAGCCACCATTTAATTTTGATGGAACCAAGGAAACACCTGGAAATTACATTGGTTTGATCAGACTACCACCGGATACGGCCATGGTACGAGAGTCCATCCGCGTTACAAGCTGGTCGACGTTCATATTGGTCGATTTTATAGAAAGTACGATCCGTTTGTCCTAGCCTCTCAAGCTTCCCAAGTTTATTACTTATCTTATCCCAGTTTAAGGCAAAACATGAAAGACTGGCGAGCTGTTTGCAAAGTCAGATCAAAGCAATTCGAGGATACTGCTTTCCAACTGGAAGAGAGATCAACCGATTTTGTGGCAAATGAAGATGTTTCTGACCTACAAGTCGCACCGTTGCGTGATCCCGCTGGAGAACTTTTACACTTAGACGAAACGGTTCATGATGACGAGGAAAATGAAGACACCGACGACGAAGATCTTGTATTATCTGACGACGATGAGGTCGATGACGATTATGTAACCCAATAATATGGTTTTAATAATAATATGTTTATTTCTTATTATTTTTAAATTCGGTTGTAAGTTTTATATTTTTTTTTTTGAAGAAGTAAGTTTTATATATTTATTTTTCAAAAAAAAAAAAAAGTTTTATATATTTAAATATAGTATTTAAGATTTTATTAATTATAATATAATAATAATAATAATAATAATAATAATAATAATAATAATAATAATAATAATAATAATAATAAACAATTAATAAAAAAAAAAAAACGTATTTATTAGGGCGGTAGAAAACGTATTTATTAGGGCGGTAGAAATTCTGAAAAGGTAAAACGCATCGGGAAGGTAAAAGCGCGTTTTACTATACCGACAGAGCACCGACTACAGAGTAGTCGCAGAACAGTCGGTGCACTGAAAAGTTAAACCACTTTCCCACGCAATCTGAAAAGTTACTGCAAGAATTAATTACGGCGTTGAAAAAAGTGCACCGACTACCTACCGACTAAACACGGGTCGCAGGTTAGTCGGTAATATGAAAAGTTTTTTCAATTTCCTAGGCGTTCTGAAAAAGTTACTGCAAGTATTTATTAGGTGGGTGGAAATATCTCACCGACTAAGCACCGACTACGGTCTAGTCGCAGCTTAGTCGGTGATTTGAAAAGTCATTTTTTTTTAAACGTATTTACTGAGGCAGTTAAGACTTTAGGTTAAACGGTAAAAAATTCACCGACTTTCCACCGACTATTGTGTAGTCGCAGATCAGTCGGTGATATATTTATATAAATACCCACACTTAACCTAAAACCCGTTCACTTTCTTTCTCTCTTCCATTCTTTTCTCTCTTATTTCCCGTTTTTTCTCTCTTCCATTCTTACCGTTTTCCTTCTCTACCGTTGCAATTTCCGACTAGCATTCTTTTGATTCCGACTACTTCCCAAGTTTTTCAAGGATTAAAGGTTAGTTTTTTTTTAAGGTTTTTTTTTTTAAAAAAACATGATGTTCATATGTTGTTTATGTGATTTTTAGGGTTTGATGTGATGATATGTTCATATGTTTTTTTTTTTTCAAAAACATGATGTTCATATGTTTATGTGATTTTTAGGGTTTTTTTTTTTTTTTACATGTTTATAATAATAATCTTGTTTTTACATGTTTATTCATTCGAATGTTTATAATGTTTTTAGGGTTTATTTCGTTTTTTTATATATTAATGTTCATATGTTGTTTATGTGATTTTTAGGGTTTGATAATCTTGTTTTTATATTAATGTTTATTATATTGTTTAGGGTTTTTTTTTAGGGTTTTTTTTGTTTTTTGGTTTCGTTTTTTTTGATGTTTTTAGGGTTTATGTTGTATTTTTATTTTTAGGGTTTATGTTGATGACATTTTTATGGTTTGATAATCTTGTTTTTTTATTCAAATGTTTATGTTGTTTTTTTTTATTTTTATGGGTTATTTTGTATTTTGTATTTAGGGTTTATGTTGTTTCGAAATATATATGTTTATTTTCGAAATATATATGTTTTTTTTCGATATATATATATATTTTGTTTCGAAATGTTTAAGTTTATTTTTAGGGTTTTCTTTTTTTTTTTTCTGAGTTTTTTTTTCGAAATGTTAATGTTTATTTTTAGGGTTTTGTTTTTGTTTTTTTTTTTTTCTGAGTTTTTTTAGAAATATATATGTTTTTTTTCGAAATGTTTATGTTTATTTTTAGGGTTTCGTTTTTTTTTTTCAGAGTTTTTTTCGAAATGTCTATGTTTATTTTTAGGGTTTTGTTTTTGTTGTTTTTTTTTTCTGAGTTTTTTTTCGAAATATATATGTTTTTTTTGAAATGTTTATGTTTATTTTTAGGGTTTGTTTTTTTTTTTTTTTTTCTGAGTTTTTCGTAATATATATGTTTTTCTGAATATATATGTTTTTTTTTTTCGAAATACTTATATTTTTTTTTTCGAAAAATAATTGTTACTTAGATGCCTAGGATGAGAAACAATTTGGGACAACCTATAGACCCCCGAACCGGTCAACCATACCACCCTGATTTTATACCGGTTCGGCAAGTTGCACGTTCTGACCCTGGCGCTGCACAAAATGCGGAATTAGAAGAGCATTTTGTGCGGTCAGACTTTAGGGCTGCAGTGGGGGCTGTCAATCCCTCTCCGGTGTCATCACGTGCTTCGCCACGTATCAATACACCGGATGATGACACGGCCCAGGGCCCGCCACGGGATAACCCTACCCCTCAGCCGCTGCACCGACCACCACCCCTGCTGTGGAATAGCGAGCAGGGCACGTTTGCCAACGACACTGGCAACCAAATATCAACGTCCATTCGTAGGACGTTTAAGGCCTACCAAGATCCTGGAGGATACGCTTGGAGGTTCCTATCTAGGGCTGCTATCGATTTCTATTGGCAGCAGTTTCAAGTAAGTCTATTTACTACATTATTTGATTAACTTTAAATTGACTTGTTTGTTTAACTAATATTAATTGTTTTTGTCGTTTCAGCAACAATGGACTTGGGATCCCTCTCTCACTTCCAAGGTCCGCACGGAGTGGGAGAAAAGGGCCAAGCTCCGGTACAAGGATCTTATGCATCTTCATAGGAGCAACTATGAAGAGGACAATGAATATAAGCCCAGATGGGCCGATAAGGGGGCTTGGGATGAATGGGTAAAGGCCTGGAAAGACCCAGCATACCAGGCCCAGCGGGAGCGAGGGAAGAGGAACCGTCGGCGGGGCAATGAATCGGGTGTCGCAGAAGTCACCCATACCGGCGGCTCCGTGTCTGCCCGTCGGACATTGCGCATCTTGGTATGTTCTTGATTTTTTTCGAATTTGAATTTTTTCTCTAAATATTAATTAATTACTTTGTTTAACCATTAACTTTGTTTTCACAGGAAAAAGAGCAAAACCGCACACCGTCCTCTTATGAGTTGTTTCTACACACTCATAAGGCGAAAACAAAGGACGGGTTGCAGTGGATCAACAAAAAGTCTAAGGATGTAAATGTAAGTGTAATTGTATGTTGTTTTTTAGTAATAATGAATTATAGTGTAAGTTAGTTTTTGGGTTCTTAGTTTAGCTTTTGGTAAATTAGCTGTTTTAGAATACTTTGGATTTTGAGGAAATGCTGGTTTGATAGCTGTTTTCGTAGTTTAGTTTTTATTTCAGGGTTATTTAAGTTTTGGTTAAGTTAGTTTACATAGGAAACTTTGCCGTCATTTTTATATAATTTTTTGCTTTGTTTAGGACGAGTACTTGCGCCTCTGTGCCGAGCTTCCTGCCGATGCGTCTGAAAAGGATATGAATGACGCCTATTTTCAGGCTGTCAAAAATATCGAATCGGATGAGCCGACGAAAAAGCCCAATAAATCTGTGTTTGGGGTTGGTGAAGCCGCAGCGGTCCATTACGCTGATGTTGTGGCGCCAGAGACTCAAACCCAGCCCACTCCTCCCCCCGAGCAATTCACGAATGAGCGGTTGGATGAGCTTCAGCATGCCTTGAACCAAGTTACGCAAAGCCTCCAATCGAACATTTCGAGGGAGGAGTTTGACCGGCTAGTGGCCGAGCATAAGCGCTTGAGCGAAGAGGTACAACAACTTCTTAGCTTTATGCGCTCGGTTTTCGCCGAAAGGGGCTTCTCGCAACCTCCTCCTCCCCCCCCGTGATCCTTGTATTTTTATTATTTTTATTTTTTTAGTTTTATATGTAAAAACAATTTGTTGTATATATTAATTCTAAATTTAATATTTTTATTTATGCGTTTACTATTATCTTTTATTGCGTTTATTTATTAAATTGAATCGATAATTTATTTTAATAATAAAATAATAAAAACTGGTCAAATGTGGTCAACGACAATTGACCACATTTGACCAGTTTTTATTATTTTATTATTAAAAACATACCGACTAGCTTCCGACTGTAAATGTAGTAGGTGATTAGTCGGTAGATATTTTTTTAGTCAACAGAATATTGACTTCTCCGACCAACTTCCTACCACATCTTCGTCGTTAAGCAGTCGGTAAAATTTGGCGCTAAAATTTGGTCAAAATCTGGTCAAATAAAAGTTTGAATTTTCCGACTAATCTCCTACTAATGTATAGTCGGAGATGAGTCGGCAAATAATTTAAATAATATTTTAAAAAAAAACAATAAATATCCACAAAATCGGTTTTCGGTTGACAGCGACTAGATAGCTACTATGTCTTAGTCGGTAGTTGCGACTGATCAACGACTACAGCCATCGGTCGCAGTTTGCGACTAAATACCTACCACGTTCATGTTAGTCGCAACCTGCGACTAATTTATCGACCCAGATCATTTACCGACAAAAATATACCGATGGAGTTGCTAGAGTCGCAGTTTAGTCGGTATAGCTCTATACCGACCACATACCGACTAAAAGCCTTAGTCGCAAGTTTGCATTTTTTTTGTAGTGAAACAACCGAAATAAATAAAGAAGGTCGGAAGACAACAAATCATATTCTTATCAATAAAGTTGTAGCTGGCGAGATACTTAGACTAAGTGAAAATAAAAAAAACCTATATGACGCCTAATATATCAATCATTACAAATTTAGAAGTATTTTCCATCCTTCAATTTGGTCATTACAACTTTCTCCTTTAAACTGTATCTATATGATGATGTACAACTACACTAAGTCAACAATTGCGCAAAACCTTTATTATCCAAATGTAATAAACCTAGATTTGATATAGTTGTCCCAATAATTACCAATTAAAAGCAAAAGCATAATCATAGTCAAAATTAAGGGAAATTGATGATTAGTTAGGATTATTAAAAAAAAAAATCGATAGTTGACATTATTCTTGGCAAATTTTCCTAAATAATAATGTACAAATATTAGAGGGAGCCTAGGTAAATCATGATTATTTGGACAAATGGTAAATCACCAATTCACCACTATGTGCCCTAATTTTATCGGGGAATTTTTGATGTTTTGTTTTATCTTTTTTTGTTTTATTTATTTTAATATTATGTCGTTTATGTTTACAGTAATTTATAAATCACGGTTATTGATTATGATTTTTTCAAATAATATACTTATATTACACTTAGGGGTGTTCATTACCGGGTACCCGGCTAATCGGGTACCCGGTTAGCCGGGTACCTTTTTTAACGACCCATGAAACGACCCATGACCCCTATAATGCGGGTACCCGAATAAGACGGGTCGGGACACCGGATACCCGGTTGTTATTTTTGATTATTTTCCAAATTTAATTATAATTTTTAATAAAAAAATTTGGGCTGTTTTAGGATAACTTTAGTAGAATTTTACTAATGTTCTATTTCGAACTAGCATAATCCTTTTATATAATCGATTTTGACAGTTTTATTTTCCAAATTGATTACATAAAATTGTACTGGAAAGTAATCAATTACATTCCAAATTTATTTTCCAAACTGGAAAACTGTACTGGAAAATTTTTATTTAATTGGAATAGAACAATGAGCAATAATCTTATTCTTTAAAACAGTTTGAAAAATAAATTTGAAATAGAATAAGATTATTAAAGAATGAAAGATGAACTACGTACTTAGTATAGCTTCATTGTATATTCTAGAAGATAACTTTACCCTTTTGGAGATGTCACACCTTACATAGTAAATGATTTGGCGTTTTATTATCTTAAACCTTAAAGAGCTGTGTTGTGGTGAGTCATCTGAGTATCTTGACTTTGATGTAAGCTTCGGCTCCCTTTTCTGGCTTTTATAAAACTTAATTTGCCAACAATATAGAGTAATAAATATATCAATCAAAGATGCACGAATTCATTATTATCTTTGATTTTCAATTTACAAAGCACAATTGATCTTCTATTTATTATAAAAATTATTTATTTATGTAAAAATTAATTATATTATTTTTCAATATACTTTTGGAAAAAAAAGTTTACTAATTAAAGTGATTATAATTTCAATAATTATTATATTATAGATACAAACCCAGATTAATACAAAAGAAATAAATATTTTATTCGTTTTTTTACATTAAAATGAAAAAACTTTGCATCGTATGGAGATTACTTAGTAGTCTTACTATATTAAAATTTTAATTTATTAAAACAAATAAATTTGATAAATTATTAGAAATATGCGATTTTCATATTATACCTCATATACATCAAACAATCTATCCTCTAAAGGTACACTTTGGATTGGTGGTTTATTGAATATCAACAATTGATTGTTTATTGTTAAAAGTCTCTAAAAGGACATTTAAAATAATGACGAACAAATAATAGAGAGAAAATCAAATTTCAAACCCAAAATTACGTTCGTCACTATGGATTTACGTGATTGATGAATACGTACGTCTATATGCAACTACTAGACTGTTAAGTTACCAATTCAAAAATGTTTTTAATCGTAATAGTTTTATAAAATGAACTTGCTATTATTATCCTTGAAACTAAAAATTAGACTCTACTGATTTTGGGTAAAAGAGAAACATTAATATGAGTAGAATATGGAAGGTCGTAAAAATGGGGTATTAATTTAGGAAAATAATAGTATATAAGAAAGAATCTTGTATTTAATTTGCTTTAGAAAATAAACATTTAATTATAATATACTCCTATTATCTTATCATTTATTATTGCTTGGGAAGTTAAAGTTCGTTAAATAAAATATTAATTATTTTTCAATTTTTAGTTAGATTCTCTTGAAAATTTAAAATTATTAATGATAAAAAGAATTTATTCATTTTTATGTACAGCTGTAAATATCATTACCCATTAATTTAATGGGATTATGGCTTTTCAACATCAGGTCTCTGCATCTTCCAACTTCCAGTTAAGTAAGCTATAAATATAAAAGTCTTATTCAGTGTATTCTCTCATAGTCTTCGTCGCCTCTCTATTATCTCTGATTTTCGTTCTGTAGGTTGCAAACCCCACTCATTTGACTATGTTTTAACAAATAGATTAAAATTAAAATACAAATTAACAGTGAATGATGAATAGCGTCCAAAAAATCAAATGGAGTGTTTGAAAAGAAATGGAGAGAGTATTATAAAAGTATGTCATTAGACAATTTAAACAAGCTTTCACATTAATATATATTTTTTCTTACGTATTAGTCGCAATATATAAAATAATTTTGAATAATTTGGAGTAACAATAAGCAAAATGTAGCGAACATTAATTTCGAACACAATGCCTCAATGTAAATACAAAGAATTGAATTATTAAAATAAATACTTCTATGCATCTACTAGACTTTTAAGTTACCAATGCAAAAATTCCTCAATTAGTACTATTATTATTATTATTATTATTATTATTATTATTATTATTATTTACTTTGAAACTGGTAATTTCAGACTGTACTGGTTTTTTTTTTGGGTAAATTAAGAGAAACATTAATATGAGTAGAATATGGAAGGTTGTAAAATGGGGTATTTAATGGGATTATGGCTTTTCAACATTAAGTATGAATATAAAAGACCTATTTGATCATTGTCTTCTTTCATAGTCTTTAAGTTGTAAAACACACAACAATGCTAAAAACAATAATTCCGGAAGTGAACACCAACAAATGGGTTGATCTTCCTGTCGATATCTTAATTCGAATACTCAAACACGGCCATGATTTGAATACTGATCTTACTCGCCTTCGAGGGGTGTGTCCTTCTTGGAGATCTGCTCTACCCTTAGAAGAACACTCTTTCTTTAGATCTCATATCCAAGTACCTAGTCTCGCTCACGGTAATTGGCGCGATCGTCCCTTTACTCCCTTATTTCTACTCGAAACTTCCTTCTATTTATTTTCACCCATCAATCCTTGTGGTGAGGGTAGTACTGATTCTAGTGGGTGGGTGGTACGAATGGGTCAAATCGCACCTAATAAATGGCGCCTTCTCAACCCACTTTCTTATCGTTATGATTACAAACCTGTGGCAAATGGGAACGAATATTTGTTTACAGATCCACCCATAATTGGGGAAATCAATTTGTTAGATTGTCGTGTTTTCTTGCTTTCCAAAGCTTTAACTTTGGTTGATGAGGTTAATTTCAATGCCAAACCAATATCTACCAAAGTTGTAGGCGAATGGGATCTCACATCGTCAACCCGCCCACTTTCTGCCATTCTAGTTCTACTTGGTCCTGATACTGTTTCTGGGTTTGTGTCGAGTAGGCTGCTATTGTTGAGGCCAAATGATGCACAAAAGCAACAAAATGAATGGGTTGAAATTAGCGAGTCGGAACTTGAAGATAAAAAACAAAACAATCTTGTGGCTTGTGATATTGCGTATTGCAACGGAATGTTTTTTGTATTTCAATCAAATAGTTATGGTTGGCAAGTAAGAACACTCAATCCAAGCAATAACACTTCAGTATTGAAACCTTTTGCCTGTGGTGGTTTTCGAATGACCTTTTCGGGCAGTTACTTGGTTCCATCAAATTCAAGTGGTTGCTTATATTTGATTCTTTTACCGTCTTTGGGTGGTAAACAATGCCATTGCTTTTTGAATGAAAATGACGGAGAATCAGTCGATGGGTCTAAAAGGAAAATCATAAACAAATTAGGTGATGAAATCTTCTTTTGTGCAAACTATGTTTCATTTTCTTTTCAATCCTCTATACTGCTCAACAATAACATCTTACAAGATAAAAAATCTATGGCAATTTTCTATATGCTTTCAACTCACTCTCGTTTCAATAAATTTACCCCTGGTAACTGTTTATATTCCTGTTCAATGCCTGAGGGTGTAAAGTGTCTCAATTTGGTTAAATATCCAACATATAACCATAATATTTCTGTTTGGCACACGACCAAAAAAGATATAAGTAAGGAATCTGTTTTGGACTTTGATGTTGGGAAGAATAGAGTTCTCTTAATGGATATGATGCCTGAAATGGAGCATGATTGGGTTTATATAAGAAGATTGTTCTTTCCTCCTCCAGCTTGGGTCAAATGGCGATGTCCTAGCCTCGATAATGTTGATATCTACTTGCACAACTTGATAGACGAGAGCCTCTTTCATCAATATTATTATTATGATTCTGATATGGATATGGAAGGATAAAGAAATTTAATTATTAGAGACATGAAAGAATTGGTTAAAATGTCTTTGTTTATGTTTAATAAGAACGAACAGTTACATAGTATTTTATTCTAGCACATCTCTTTATTCCTCATTTACCATTTTTCAGTGAGATAATATTTGTAATACAATTTTTGATATATGGCTAGTTGAGTTTTAGAGAGATAAAAGTGTAAGTGAGTAGAGGGACTTTATAAGAATAACAAGTCTTGTGGGAGACTGAATTAAAAAATGCATAGTAATTCCTATAAAGTAATCATAAATAGGAAAAATTACCTATAAAAGTAAAATTGGGTAACTCGATGACTTGCTAAGATGCTATAGTATGTAATTCTTTGAAAAAAGTAAACTGAAAATTAAATTAAAATTAGAGAAAAATTTTGAAAATTTACAAATAAATATTCTAAACAATTAAAAAATCATAATTTTTAAACATTTTTAAACATTTTATTTTTTAATAATGTCTTTAACATAAGAACTAAATTGCTATCGTAATAAGTTTATATACTAGAATAGACCGAACTTACTATTATTGTCTTCGAATCTGATAATAGCTCTTTTTTGGGTAAACGAGAAACAGTAAATTGAGTAGAATTTGGAAGATCGTAAAAATAAGGTATTAATAATTTAATGAGGTATTATGGCTTTTCAAAATTAGGTCCCTGCATCTTCCAACTTACAATCAAGTAAGCTATAAATATAAAAACCTATTCATCAGTGTCTTTCAATATAGTCTTTGCCTCTCTGTTATCTCTGATTTGTAAATTTGTTCTTAAATTTCTAGTCCGTGTTCATTTTTAAAAAGTTAATTTAGTAACATGTTCTGGTTGTGATCGATAATCACATATTCAGCAAAAAAATATTGCTATCTGCACGTATAGATGAAGTACTTTCATAAAATACTCTTGCTGAGCATATTGTTGTTTAAATTAATTATTGAAATGGTAATATTAAATTAGGTATCAAAAAAAATAAGTATTTTAGATTGTTTAAATATTTTCCTTAATCTAGAATATACGGTTATCCACTTTTTAATAGAATTTAATGCATTAAAGATCAAGTTAGGTATTAAATATTTTAGATCGTTTAAATATTTTCTTTAATTACTGAAATGATAATATTTATTTAATTATTGAAATAGTAAAATTAAATTAAGGAAAATAAATACTTTTATAAAATACTCCTGCTGAGCATATATTAAAAATTTTCCTTAATCTATAATCTACGATTATCCACTTTTTAAAAACCAAAGAAAAATAAAAGAAAATTTTAGATAGTTTCCTTTATATTGTTGTGGATCTTTGGCATTTGTAGTCTTGTGCAACTTAACATAGACTGCGTACTAGTGAATTTTTATAAGAGTGAACATCAGAGCCGTTCTTGACTAGTTTCGGGGCCTAGGAAAAATATAAAAGAAGGGCCCTTGTATAAGTAAATTTTTGGTTTTTTTTTCTCCAACTATGCATTATATATTTTCCATCACGTTTTTTTTTTGAATAAATATTTTCCATCACGTTAGTGTTAAATAAATATACAAATTTAAGATTATATGATGATAAAGTACTTATGCACAAACTAAATTTTTATATTAAGGAATAACTCAATTTAGGCCCCTTTAATAGTTGGGCCCTAGGCGCTTGTACTTCAAAACTACCCTCAGGAACGCCCTGGTCAACATCAATAACAATTAGGAAAAAAAGCTAACAAAAAACATGTTATTCAAATTTAAAGTTACTGCCTTTTGCCAATTTTCTTCAAGCCAGCATTTTCGACCATCTTTAATTGGACCGACTTATTATATAAATAATGTAAGTAGACATTTAAAATATGTAACTAGACATTAAGGATAATTTAAATAGATATTAATAATATAATAAGTAGACATTAATAATACGATAAGTAGACATTAATCTTTAATTATTGGTTGGGCTTGAGATACGTCTCTCAAAGAAACGATTTCTCAAGAGACTAGCTGATTTCCAAAACTCTACAAATTAATGTGAAAAGACGACGATAAATGGCGACAGTCAGCTATTCATCGCCATTGGCGACAGCTAGGCGACGAACATTGCCATTCGTTGTTTTGAAAAGGGCAACGGATCTAGTTGGTCGTCAACTCATCGCCCTATTTTTCAACGGATCTAGATGGGTATCAAATTCGGGTTTCAAATATGGACTTGGTTGGTTAGATAGAATATCATTATATAAAACAAATTTAAAAAAAAGGGAGGAAATCTGGGCAGTAGCCGTCTCCCCATTTTTTGTGATTTTGGAGATGTCCAGTTGTCCAAATTCCTTTTAACGTAACTAGTTGTGGGGCCGCGTGCTACGCACGTGGTCCCCCAAATTACCCTATCAAATTCCATAAATTTATTTAATACACTACTTATATTACACAATAATAAGGATTAATAATATGTTCAACAAACAGAAAACTTCTGTTGTTCATCAATATCTTTCCTTTCAATAGTTTTAAAATTGAGGCTGATAAACCTTTTGGCTCTCTATAACATTCATCAGACTTTCCTCTGCAATCTGCATTAAGAAAGAGGAAGGTGAGTCTCACACTTTACGTGAATTGTTTCTCTCGAACATTTCTAACCAACAGAAAATCAAACACTCAAAAACATAATAAAAAGGAACGAATAAAAAATAAGGCTATAATTTAAACAGGATGTTTGAACATCACCTGAACATGGCTTTCATCCACCAGTATTTCCTTGGCCTTGTCACATAACACCCTAATCTAAACCAAGAAAGAACACCCATATACAGTCAATGTGTAACAATCTGCGCACATTCTACGAACCCAAAAAAAAAAAAGAAATCAATGTGGCTTAAATTATAGTCGAACAAAATTAGCACATAAATCCAATTACAACTAAAATTAAACACTATCGGCCAACAACAAAAATGGAAGCCATTGTAGCCAACATAGTAAGCAGTAAAGAAGAAATTTATGACCTAATTGACAACCAAAGTATACAAAAGTATACAAAATTAGAAAGCCATTGTAGCTCAATCATTTCCAACGATGGTAACCAACAATCAATGTTTGAAAACTAAATAGATGATATATTAGTTATTATATGATTGAAAGTATTGTTCTCTAATATAAATAGAGTGGCATCGAAGGAAACTGCACAAGTACTCTTATGTCATTTTCAGAATTTTTCTTACAACATTTTATTCTTTGTTCTTCTTTTGTTGCATGTTGTATATAAAAGAAGTAATATTTTCTTTTTGCATTTGTGTTTGCAATTGAGTTTGTTGCAATTATAATTTGTATTTCTATTTGCATCATATTTTCAATAAAATGTACATCACACATCATAAGAATTTACTTATCATATCCAATTCATTATAACTCATTATAGTCTTACTATTTAAAATTTTAATTTGTTAAAGCAAACAAATTTGATAAATTCCTTGAAATAAGCAATTTTCATACGAATATACCTCATATATATCAAACAATCTATCCTCTAAAGGTACACTTCGGATTGGTGGTTTATTGAAATATCAACAATTGATTGTTTATTATTGAAAGTCTCTAAAATGACATTTAAAATAATGACTAACAAATAATAATGAGAAAATCAAATTTCAAACCCAAAAATATGTACGTCATGCACTTTAAAGTGTAAATACAGAGAATTGGATATTATAGAATGAACTTGCCATCATTGATTTATTTATTGTCTTTGAAACTAAAAATTCTAGACTGTACTGATTTTTGGTAAAAGAGAAACATTAATATGAGTAGAATTTGGAAGGTCGTAAAAATGGGGTATTAATTGAATAAGATTATGGCTTTTCAAAATTAGGTCCCTGCATCTTCTAACTTCCAATTAAGTAAGCTATAAATATAAAAGACCTATTCAGTGTCATCTTTCATAGTGTTCGCCTCACTAGCTATCATTTCTGATTGTCAATCTTTAGGTCGCAAAACACACAACAATGCTAAAAACAATAATAGTTCCGGAAGTGAACACCAACAAATGGGCTGATCTTCCTGCGGATATCTTAACGCGAATACTTAAACACCTTGATTTGAATACTGATCTTACTCTCCTTCGAGGGGTCTGTCCGTCTTGGAGATCCGCTCTACCCTTAGAAGAACACTACCCTTCCTTTAGATCTCATATCCAAGTCCCTAGTCTCGCTCACGGTATTTGGTGCGATCGCACCTTATATCTAATCGAAACTGCTTTCTATTTCTTTTCACCAATCAATTCTAGTGAATGTGGTACTAACTCAAGTGGGTGGGTTGCAAGAATGGGTCAAATAGCATCTAAGAAATGGCGCCTTCTAAACCCACTTTCTTCTCATGATTTATACAATGTTGCGGCATATCGGAACGAATTTTTGTTAACAGATCCACCAATTGTTGGTGAAATCAATCTGTTAGATTGTCGTGTTTTCTTGCTTTCCAAAGCTTTAACTTTGGTTGATGAGGTTAATTTCAATGCCAAACCAATATCCACCAAAGTTGTAGGCGAATGGGATCTCACATCGTCAACCCGGCCACTTTCTGCAATTCTTGTTCTACTTGCTCCGGATCCTGTTTCTGGGTTTGTGTCGTGTAGGTTGCTACTGTTAAAGCCAAATGATGCACAAAACCAAGAAAATGAATGGGCTGAAATTAGTGAGTGGAGGCCAGAAGAAAACAATCAATACAATTTGGATGAGCATGACATAGCGTATAGCAACGGAATGTTTTTTGTATATCAGGTAAATGGTGATCGTTGGCGAGTACGAACAGTCAATCCAAGTAATAAGACTGTAGTATTGAAACCCTTTGCTAGTGGTCGTATAATTCAGACCCTTTCGAGCGTATCATTGGTTCCTTCAATATCAAATAATTGCGTATATTTAGTTGTTGAACCGGAATTTGGATTTATACAGTGCTTTTACTTAATACTGAATGAATATTTGAGAGCATCAGGTGATGAGTCTAAAAAGACACTATAAACAAATTTGAAGATGAATTCTTATTTTGTTCAAACTATTTATCATTTTCTTTTCAATCCACAATACTACTCAATAATAATCCTTTATTACGACAAAAAAATTCTGTAACAATTTGCAATGTGTTTTATAATAATTTTAATTTTATTTACTTTGGTGTCGAAGACGATTACTGTTATTCGAATCATATGCCTAAAGGAGTGGAGTGTCTAAATTTCGTCAAATATCAATATTATAGAGAGAATTTTTCTTTTTTTATCACAAAGGAAGAAAATGCATATGACAGATTTGTATTGCAATTTGACAACGACCAGAAGATTAATGGTCTGTTCTTTGATGTGATGCCTAGAACGGAGCGTCAAGATCATAAAAAAATGTTCTTTCCTCCACCAGCTTGGGTCAAATGGCGATGTCCTAGCCTTGACGATGTTGAAGTTAAATTAGATGACTTGCCGAACTATTCCAGTTCTGATGATGATGATGATTATGTACGTTGAAACTATTTTTGATCTTGATTATGCCTCCGGCACCAGTTAATCTTGTAATGTAGAGATCATGTTGAATTCTCAAGATCTTTAAATTTCTTTCTTTAGTTCACTTTTTAAAAATTTGATATTGCACTTCAACGGTGAAATAAAATTTTATATTTTACGTCTATGCCCAATCGTATTAGAGCACATATAAAATATATTGTATGAATGTTTGCATTAATTAGTGAAAATAGTAATATAAGTCAGTGTAATATCTTACTAAAAAAATCTTTAGATAAGGTGTACATATCTTGTGCACATATTGGTGCGCACCCACCCTGGTAAGCTAAACAATCTATTTATATTAACTATGGAATATTCTAGTACATAAGCTTGAATTTAATCTAGATATTTATTTTCTTACTTCACACCTCTAGTGTAACTATTACTTGGTTTTATCCGGTAATTGTATTACAGTTAAATTTTTTCCATTTTACCAGGGCATTTAATTGGTTTTTTTTTTTAAAAAAACATTATCCATGTCAAGTAATGGGAACATTGATTTTAATTAGTTTCCTATTTTTTGGAAAATCAGTTTTTAATTAAAATCAAAATTAAAGAAATTCAGTTAATAACGTAATATATTTAGATTTATAACTCAATATATTATCAATTAAAACCTCATATATATATATCTGAGATTTTATAAATACATAATATATTTGCTCGTATTTTATAATATCAATTTGTAATATTATATCAAAAATACATGTTGTTATAATAACAAATATATTAACCGCAATTATATATTTATTAAAACCCTAACTATATTATGTTATAACTCCAAATATATATAGTTAGGGGGCCCAAAATTTATCCTTTGCCCCGGGCCCTTAAAAATTATGGACCGACCCTGTTCTCCGGACCCTGACCATATATTTATCTATGTGTGGGAAAACTGGGTATGATAATGATGATGTCCCATAATTTAATAAAATCGCGCATCGCACGAGAATTATCTTGTAGTATTATTATATTAAAATTTTAATTTGTTAAAGCAACCAAATTTGATAAATTCCTAGAATAATGCATATTTCATAAGAATAGGCCTCATATATATCAAACAATGTATCCTCTAAAGGTATACTTCGGATTGGTGGTTTATTGAATATCAACAATTAATTGTTTATTATTGAAAGTCTCTAAAATGACATTTAAAATAATGACTAACAAAAAATGATGAGAAAATCAAATTTAAACCCAAAATATCGTAAGTCACTGTAAGGTGTAAATGCAGAGAATTGGATTGCGTGATTGATAAATACGTTTATATGCAGCTACTAGACTTTTAAGTTACCTATACAAAAATGTCTTTAATCGTATAGAATGAACTTGCTATCATTGTCATTGTCTTCGAAACTAAAAATTATAGACTGTCTGATTTTGGGTAAAAGAAATATTAATTTGAGTACAATATAAAATAGTTTTTTAAAAAAGAGTGTTTCGGTTAAGAAACGGTCGAATATATAAAAGAGACTTTAAGTAGGAAGTACCTTTAAATTAAGGGAAGTGAGATGATTTGACCTCCGCGTAGGGTGTTCCTGCAACCACAAGGAAAGCTAACCCGGGGCCCTATGTCCCGGAAGGGCTCTCCGATGCTTAAGTCAGACCGGGAATCATAGACGTAATTAGTATAAGTTTTTGTATGAGAGTAGAATTGTGTACCTTTTTCATGTAGATGAATGATGTATTTATAGAAAATATTGTGGAGGTGGTTACCTCATTCATGGTAATCATGCTTATGTTAGTGGGGTTAACGGGTAGTTATGTGGCGGTTATGATTTGACTAAATAAATTACGGGATAATAATTTGACCCCGTAACATTAGCCCCACGCATGAAGAGTGATAGAGGAGGTAATTCTATGTAGCGAGGGCATCAATCTTTATGCGGAAAATAAATATACCTCGATGAGTCCATGCTTGGTTGAAGCCCCATGAATAATAAATATGTAGCCTTAGAGCCCGATAAGATAATTCGGTAGTTGAGCGTGATATAACGATATGGCCCAGCAGTCAATCACCTGGGACTTAGATAAGGAGTCATACTATGTGAATCCTTTGAAGATGAATATTGATCAGACATAGGTCCGCATTAATGAATATGGATCGGACATAGGTCCGCATTGCTGAATATTGATCGGACATAGGTCCGCATTGATGAATATAGATCGGACATAGGTCCGCATTGCCCAGCCGGTAATCACCCGGGACTTAGATAAGGAATCAAACTAGGTGAATCCTTTGAACATGAATATTGATCGGACATAGGTCCGCATTGATGAATATAGATCGGACATAGGTCCGCATTGCCCAGCCGGTAATCACCCGGGACTTAGATAAGGAATCAAACTAGGTGAATCCTTTGAACATGAATATTGATCGGACATAGGTCCGCATTGATGAATACTGAATATTGAACACTGAATACTGAATAAGTGATCGAGTTATCAAGCTAGGTGATACTCGCTATGAATACTTTGACAAATACGCCCAAAATCACTCGTTTTGGGGTTAAATAAGAGTCCGAGTTATCAAACTAGGTGACACTCGCGTAGATCCCACTTTCAAACAAGGTGAAAGTTTGATAATGAAGATGAATATCGCCCAAAATCAATCATTTTGGGTCTTAAGTAATAATATGACTTTCAAACTAAGTGAAAGCTTAGATGATTCCACAACATGACAAATAAAGTCCAAGTTGCGGAACTTCAATGATAATAAATGACTTTCATACTAGGTGAAAGTTCAAATGACTTTATATATTCTTCATTGATAACCATATATAAGTAAGACCCAATATAATAAGAATGGTGAAGTGTTGAATTCCCACGTAGATATAATAAATAATTCTTTTAATATATGCCAATATCATACTTGATCACCTTTCATAATTACCCATGAATATAACAAATACGAAACACTCGATATACGTTGATGAATAAAAGCAAGAATAGCCGTATGAAGATCATCAGATTGATAAAATATATTCTTCACTCGGTCAATACTAGTCAAAGATTTGCATCCTTTATGTAGCATTTTATTAGAAGGCGACGCTGATGATTTTTCTCCATGTATTGAGTCACCTCAAATGGTTCGTTCTCGAGTGGATGGTTTGAACCATTATCGGATCATACCCGGATCCAGCCAATACAGTTGTTACTGTAGGTGTAATCTGGGGATCCGATGTAGAGAGTTTGAACCATAATCAGATCGCACCTGGATCCAACCACTACAGTCATCACTGAGGGTTGTGATCCGGGGATCCTGATGTAGAGAGTTTGAACCATAATCAGATCGCACCTGGATCCAACCACTACAGTCATCACTGAGGGTTGTGATCCGGGGATCCTGATGTAGAGAGTATGAACCATAATCAGATCGCACCTGGATCCAACCACTACAGTCATCACTGAGGGTTGTGATCCGGGGATCCTGATGTAGAGAGTTTGAACCATAATCAGATCATACATGGTTCCAACAAATACATTGAATTGGGCAATATGTGGACCAATATTTTTAGACCGAAACCACTTAGCTGAAGCTAGTTTGGAAACTTTCTACGGGTCATCTAATCCTTTAGATAGTACATCAAAACAAACTTCAAAATAATGACTAAAATTTTTAGTCAGTTAAAGTTGGTTAGGAAACATTCTACGGATCTAATAACCCTTTAGAAGGTGCATCAAACTGACCTTCAACATAGTTAATGATTATTATTATATAGTATATTTTTTAATCTGAGATTAAATTGACTCTATCAGCTGATAATTATGAGGATGAAACATAAAGTTAATTTCATTCACTCTAGAATCAAGAGAAAATACAGGAACTTTAACCCAAGATTCGGCCACAAAACTTAAGTTATGAATGATACCTTACTGGGTACATCAAGCAACGAAGGAACCGTCCACTAACTTGGATCCTTTTAATTAACTGATGGTCAAAATTGTAGTGCATTTAATCAACTGCTAAAAATTTCTTCAACATTTGCAATTGATGTAACCTCTCATGAAGATATAGTAGATCCTCTTAATTAACTGCTTCTCAGTTAATATTTACCTTTATATCTTTAACCATAAATACGAAATAATGGCTTAGTACACAACAAAAACATCATGCAATTTTCCAGTAGAATAACTTCATCTTTATCATCTAACAAGCTTTCGAAGGTAGACATTAATGACAGTTCAATTATATATACTAGTTGCATGCCACTGTGATCCGCCGAATACATCTTTACAATATCAAAACTGATTAATCCAAGCTTGAAAAGCGGTTATCATCATTTTTAATAAAAAGTGACTATCCTCATATGATAAAAGAAACCGCCTAATTAACCGAAAATGATGGTGTAAATCTCGAAACAATCTAATTGTTGCCAATCATGAACTGCTTCTTTTTTATTATTCTGCGTGTGCGTTATTTGAACTAATTTTTTCGTAAGGATAGATATGACTTTTATGTTCGTATCCCCACAGACGGCGCCAAACTGTTTCGGTTAAGAAACGGTCGAATATATAAAAGAGACTTTAAGTAGGAAGTACCTTTAAATTAAGGGAAGTGAGATGATTTGACCTCCGCGTAGGGTGTTCCTGCAACCACAAGGAAAGCTAACCCGGGGCCCTATGTCCCGGAAGGGCTCTCCGATGCTTAAGTCAGACCGGGAATCATAGACGTAATTAGTATAAGTTTTTGTATGAGAGTAGAATTGTGTACCTTTTTCATGTTGATGAATGATGTATTTATAGAAAATATTGTGGAGGTGGTTACCTCATTCATGGTAATCATGCTTATGTTAGTGGGGTTAACGGGTAGTTATGTGGCGGTTATGATTTGACTAAATAAATTACGGGATAATAATTTGACCCCGTAACAGAGTGTATAGATAAGGTGGTTTTTTATAATTTTCTCTTAATTTAATAGGATTATAGCTTTTCTACATCAAGTCCCTGCATCTTCCAACTTCCAATTAAGTAAGTTATAAATATAAAAGGACTATTTAGTATATTATTTTATAATCTTTCCAATCTTTCCCTCTCTTTTATCTCTGATATTCTTCACTCTTTTAAGTTGGTTGCAAACCCCACAAAACAATGCCAAAAACAATAGTTCCCGAATTAAACACCAACAAATGGGCAGATCTTCCTGCGGATATCTTAGCGCAAATACTCAAACACTGCAATGATTTGAATACTGATCTTACTCGTCTTCGAGGGGTGTGTCCTTCTTGGAGATCCGCCCTACCCTTAGAAGAACACTACCCTTCCTTTAGATCTCATATCCAAGTCCCTAGTCTCGCTTACGGTACTTGGCGCGATCGTCCCTTATTTCTACTCGAAACTTCTTTCTATTTCTTTTCACCCATCAATCCTTGTGGTGAGGGTAGTAGTGATTCCAGTGGGTGGGTGGTACGAATGGGTCAAATCGCACCTAATAAATGGCGCCTTCTCAACCCACTTTCTTATCATCGCCAATTTAATCGTGATCAGGTAAACGGGAATGAATATTTGTTAACAGATCCACCTATTGTCGGGGAAATCAATCTGTTAGATTGTCGTGTTTTCATGCTTGCTAAGGTTTTAACCTTGGTTGATGAGTTGGATTTCAACGCCAAACCAATATCTACCAAAGTTGTGGGAGAATGGGATCTCACATCGTCAACCCGACCACTTTCTCCCATAATTGTTCTACTAGCTCCTGATTCTGTTTCTTTGTCTAGTAGGTTGTTATTGTTGATGCCAAATGATGCACAAACACAAGAACATAAATGGGTTGAAATTGATGAGCTGAGCGAAGGTAAAACCAATCAAAAAAATTTTGTTGTACTTGAGATTGCGTATAACACCGGAGTTTTTTATGTATTTCAGGTAAATGATTGTCATTGGCGAGTAGTAACATTCAAACCAAGCAATAAGACGTTAGTATTGAAACCTTTTGTTAGTGGTCGTATAATTGAGACCTTTTTGTTTTCGGGCGTATCATTGGTTCCGTCAAAATTAAATGAATGCATATATTTGGTTGGTCAACCGAGATTAAATTGTGATATACAGTGCGGTTGTTACTTTTTGAATGAACATGAGGGAGCATCAGGGGATAAGTCTAACATGAAATCTACAAACAACTTTGAAGATGAAATCTTATTTTGTTCAAATTATGCCTCTTTTTCATTCCAATCCACAACACTACTTAATAACGGTCCCTTACAAGATAAAAATTATATGGTAATTTGCTATATGTTTTCTAATGTTATTTCTTTCAAAAACGGTAGTGTTGATGAATATTTTTATCCTAATGTTATGCCTAAAGGAGTAGAGTGTCTGAATTTGGTCAAATATCGATATTATAAAGAAAATCTTTCTTTTTTTATCACGAAGAAAAAAGATGATTATGATATTTCTGTTATGGACTTTGATGATGACAAGAAGGATGATGTTGATCTCTTCTTTGGTGTGATGCCTAAAAAGGACCAAGAGGTTTATAGAACGCTGTTCTTTCCTCCACCATCTTGGGTTAAATGGCGATGTCCTAGTCTTGACAATATTGAAGTTAAGTTAGATGACTTGCCGGACTATTCTAGTTCTGATGATTATGATGGGTATTATGTGGATACTGTTTTAGATCTTGATTATGCCTCCGGCTCCGGTTAATCTTGTCTTGAGCTATTATGATTGAATTAATATTAGTAACTAATGTCTAGTTATGTAGAGTTGAATTTTCAAGATCTTTAATTTTATAATCAAATGCCAATTCTTCATTATTGTTATTTAAATTTCTGTTTTTTAGTTCACTATTTAAAAATTAGTATTAAACTTTATTTTTTATGTCTATGCCCAATTATATTTGAGCACATATAAAATACTCTTGCATAGCATATGAATGTCCGTATTAAAGAGTGAAAAAAGTTATTTCATCTATTATGGTGTCTAAGGTTTTCTTTCCTACTCTTTTTCTTCATTGCTTTCATTTTTCACCTTCACCGAAACTTTTATAACATCAAAACGAACAAAATTAAATTGAACAAGTTATATCAGATAAATCAAAACTTTTAACATCATAAAATTTAAATTTTCATTCAACGTAACACCGATTATGCCAAGAAATTATGTAACAAACAACTGAAATAAATAAAGAAGGTCAGAAGACGACAAATAATAGTTTTATCAATGAAGTTGTAGCTGGCGAGATTCTTAGACTCGAGAAAGACCGCAAAAAGAAAATGAAAAACCTATATGACGCCTAAATCATTACAAATTTAGAAGAATTTTCCATCCTTCAATTTGGTCATTACAATTTTCTCCTTTAAACTGTATCTATATATACAACTACACTAAGTCAACAATTGCAAGAAAACCCTTTAGTTTCGTTCCTACTGTAATAAAGCTAGATTTGATATATTTTCCCAAATAATCATCATCATCATACATATACTAATTTAAAAACAACTGTGACAAGTGTCACTATTTTAAACCATTTTGCCAAATGTCACTCTAATAGTGTTAGATTGTTGTTTTGGAACTCATCTCTTCATCTTCCCTAATGCAATCTAAATTGTCAATGAAGAGTTTTATTTAAAGTGGTTTTAATTGTAATAGAATACTTGATATTGATACAGACTGTATAAATTCATACTAATATTAATATTGTTGTTTTTAGCTTTATAAGAATTATCATGCCTGATCATGCAATGGTGAAAGATTTCATGAGGATTTTGTTGAATTTCGTAAAAGGTCCTACATGTTATTAACCAAAACAATTTATAAAGATAAAAGTAAACCTATAAGCGTGCATTGCACGGGTATAATCCTAGTTACCAATTAAAAGCAACAGCATAATCATAGTCAAAATTGGGGGAAAATGAAATGAAATGCAAAATTGAAATCAAACCCCACAATTTTTGGGATAAAACTCACCAATTCTTAAGATTGCTTGAGTGGCGAGTGACGGTGGCGAGCGCAGGTGACAAGTTCCAGAGGTGGCGAGCGCAGGTGGCAAGTCTAGTGACGTCAACTATATTTTTATTGGAATATATGGGATGATATATTTGTCAGCAAGCTTGAAAGGATTAGTAGCATGGTATCTACATGTATCTACAGCTATATATATTAGAAGATAAGAAGACTATTAAAGAATCATGCATTATGTGGACAGCCTTGTGCAACGTGTGCAGCATTATGCAACTTGTTAGCATGTTGGTAGCACGTGTCTTTTAGGATGATTAGTGTAATAGTTAGTTATTATTATTATAACTAATTGATCCAGCTTAGGTTCTTGTAACTAGGATTAAGTCTTCTTGTAATCATAGTTAATCTCTTTAATTCTTTTGCTATATATATAGCCTGTAAACTCCTTTAGTAAAATATAATAAGAATCATTTCATTCTTCACTATTTTTTGTAATCTTTGAGTAGCAATTCACATGGTATCAGAGCATTACCTTGCCTGACCTGTGTTTCATTTTTTTTCTCTTTTTTTTCAATCTTTCGATCTTGCTGCATGTTTAGAAGACAATTAAACATGGGAAATAAGGGAGAAAAAAATCAAGATCCTACAATGAATCCTTCATCTGCTTATTATCTTCATCCCACAGATACTAGTCTAAAACTTGTGACCCACATCTTTAAGGGAGTAGGTTTTAAGGGGTGGAAAAGATCAATGTCCATAGCATTATCTACAAAAAACAAATTAGGATTTGTTGATGGCACAATCAAGAAACCCACCACCAATAGTTCTCTTGCAAAAGTCTGGGACCGTGTCAATGACACTGTAATAGGGTGGATTATGAATGCTGTTGATGAAAACATTACCAAGAGCATTTTATGGTTAAGAACAGCCAAAGAAGTATGGGAGGAACTGGAGCATCGCTTTGGACAGTCTTCCTCAGCCCAGCTTTTCCACGTTGAAGAAGACCTGAGTAAAATCATACAAACAAATGACATGAGTATAGAGGAATTCTATACTAAACTAAAGGGTATTTGGGATGAACTCGATGCCCTTGATCCCATTGTTTCTTGCACATGTGATGGGTGTGAGTGCAATCTAAAGGCTACTAAGAGCCAACAGGGAAGGAGGTTAATACAATTCTTGATGAAGTTAAACATCAAATATCATCAAACAAGAAGCCACATATTAATGATGAAACCCATGCCAACTGCAGCAGAGGCATATGGGATATTATTGCAAGAACAAGTTCATCACGAGATTAGCAGGAACATAATTACTGATGATCAAGATTCCTTTGCTTGCAAGATAGATAAAAGAAAAACTTATGATAACAGAAACAAGGGTAGAGATTCAGAAAGCAAAAGGCAGAAAAACACTCTCTTCTGTGAACATTGCAAAATAACAGGACACACTCAAGATAGATGCTGGAAGATTCATGGATACCCTCCCAAGATGAGAAATAATAATTCTTGGAAAAGGGAAAATAAAATAGCATCAAATGTGTCTAATGCTGAATGTTCAAACCTGGATAGGAACAACAGTGCATTGGCTGATAGTAGATTGTCTGATGAGCAAATTCATCAACTTCTTGGACTGTTGGACAAACACAATTCTCAAAATGATATCAAAGATCTCTCTACTATTAATACAGCACAACTTGCAGGTAAATTTTGTTTCACTGCTCAGAACAATACCAAATGGATTATAGATAGTGGTGCTTCTGATCATATTTGTTCCAAATTACATTTGTTTATTAAATGTATTAGACTAGAAGGAAAACCTCACTTTGTCACTATACCTGATGGCTCTCAAGTCAAAGTAGAAATCATAGGTGATATACAATTATCTAATGGCATTATGCTAAAGAAGGTCTTGTATGTTCCCAAATTCTGTTTTAACTTGATTTCAGTGAGTAAACTTATCAAAGATCTTAATTGCCAAATCTGTTTTGATGCTAATGGTTGTTTTGTTCAGGGATTTTTGATGAAGAGGCACTTGCCTCTTGGTAAAGCAGAACATTCCTTATATTTTCTTCAAGATCAAAAGGTTAATACTCTTCCAAGTCATAAGGACAACACTACAGAATGTATTCCTATAGCAGCAGCCCACAATAAAAGCCAATCTCCTGATTGCAAAGATGCAAGATTATGGCATATCAGAATGGGGCATTTGCCTTTCAATCAACTATATTTTTTGTTTCCTGATTTACAACCTAGAGATGTACATAAAGAATGTTTTTGTACTATTTGTCCTCTAGCCAAGAAGGCTAGGGACCCTTTTACTAGAAGTTCAATTAGAACTGTTGAACCTTTTCAACTCTTACATATTGACATATGGGGGCCTTTAAGGCACAATTCAAGAATAAGATGTAAGAGTTTTATTACAATTGTAGATGACTATTCAAGGTTCACTTGGGTCATCTTTATAAATGAAAAATCTGAATTTTTGATGCATTTTAAGCATTTTTATGCCTTAGCTCTCACACAATTTAATAAAAAAATTAAGTGTGTTAGAGTTGATAATGCTAAGGAGCTCTCCACAGGAGACACTTTGAATTTCTACAAAGAAAAGGGCATTGCCCTACAAACAACTTGTGTTGCAACGCCTCAACAAAATGGGGTTGTAGAACGTAAGCATAGGCATTTGTTAGAAGTGACTAGAGCCCTATGGTTTCAATCTAAGTTACCAGTTCACTTCTGGTCAGATTGTGTCATGTGTGCTGTACATCTCATCAACAGAATGCCCCTACATGTGTTAAAAAACAAAATTCCTTATGAATTGTTGTATGGAAACAAGCCCAACTATGACACACTTAGAGCCTTTGGATGTCTTTGCTTTGTATCTTCCTCATGTAAGTCCAAAACAAAGATTGATCCAAGAGCTTCTTCATGTGTGTTCTTGGGATATTCACTCCATAAAAAGGGGTATAAACTCTATGATATGCAAACCAAATCAGTTTTTGTTTCAAGGGATGTGAAATTTTTTGAGAAGTTTTTTCCATATCATTTTAACCTTGATCCTACTACATGTACAAAACAATTCTTTCTTCCCTTTTCTAGTAATGAGCAAATGTCTCATATTCCTAATATACCTAATGAGTTTACTTCAACCAATAACCCTATGGGAAAACAGAATGTTGATAATACACAAGTTACTATAAGACAGAAATCATCTAGAGTGATTCAACAACCTGCCTACTTGCAGGATTATGTGTGTAATAATGCTAGCACCACACATTGGTGTAATATTGTTGACTTCAAAGTTTTAAGTGCTAGCCATCATCAATTAATAAAAACTTATGAAAACCATAATGAACCTAAAAATTATTTTGAAGCTAGTCAACATTCCAATTGGATAGAAGCCATGGATAAAGAACTCCAAGCCTTAAAGGCTAATCACACTTGGGAAGTAGTTGATCTCCCTAAAGGCAAAAAGGCCATAGGTTCAAAGTGGGTTTACAAAATCAAGTTCAAATCAGATGGTTCAATAGAAAGGTTTAAGGCAAGGCTTGTGGCCAAAGGTTACAATCAAAAGCATGGCATTGATTATGAGGAAACCTTTTCACCAGTTGTAAAAATGACAACTGTTAGATGTATGTTAGCTATTGCTGCAAATCACAAATGGATTATTCATCAACTGGACATTAATAATGCCTTCCTTCATGGTGACTTACATGAGGAAGTGTACATGAAAATGCCAGAGGGCTTACCTAATCCTAATAACCAAGTATGTTTGCTAAAAAAGTCCTTATATGGCTTAAAGCAAGCCTCAAGGCAGTGGCATGCTAAATTGGTTGGTGAGCTCAAGAGCCTAGGTTTCATTCAATCAAAAAATGATTATTCTCTTTTCACAAAAATTACATCTCATTATACTACCTTAATAGCGGTCTACGTGGATGATATTTTGATAACAGGTAATAATGATAATGAGATCACATTCCTCAAACAGCATTTACATCATACTTTCACTATCAAGGACTTAGGGCCTTTACATTACTTCCTGGGGATAGAGATTAGTTACTCTCCACAAGGTCTCAATCTTACTCAACATAAATACACAAAAGAGCTTCTTAAAGACAGTGGCATCACTTCCTTTCACAAAGTAGTTACCCCCCTGCCTATGAATCTAAAGTTGCTTACCAATGAAGGGGACTTATTTGATGATCCTGGTTTATATAGAAAAATTATTGGAAAATTGAATTTCCTCACCCATACAAGACCTGACTTGTCTTTTACCGTACAGACCCTTAGTCAGTTTATGCAAAACCCCAGACAACCACACTGGAAAGCCCTACAACATACATTGAACTACATACATTCCACATGTGGGCAAGGGATTATTCTTAATGGGTCAAACAAGCTTGTTTTACAAGCTTTTACAGATTCTGATTGGGCAGCCTGCCCAAATACAAGAAGGTCTGTAAGTGGCTAAATTGATATATGTGCTATATTAACTATAGGCTACACATATACTTGTGTTTTTCAAAACATATAATTATGGGCTACACATACACTTGTGTCGCCCAAAATATATAACTATAGGCCACACGTATATTGTGTCACCCAAAGAAAATATTTATGGGCTGCATAGAAGATATTGTCGCCGAACGTTCAATTATGGGTTACATTAAAATGTGTTGCCCAAAGATAATAACTATGGGCCACGTGAACATAAGCGTCGCCAAACTCAAGCATGGGCGACATAATGAGGTGTTGCCCAAAACGCTTTTTCTTGTAGTTACAACCACTATCTACTTATAATATCTTTTTTATTTCTACCCACATATCACCATCAATCATACATCATCGCTACTTTTACCATACTGATTTGACGTCCCTTAAAAAATATGTCAAACCCAATGGTGCAACTAAAACGGAACATAGATAGTATAAAATAAAGAGAAATTATCAATAGTGCCCTGTGTTATAAAACTTTATCAATGGTACCCATGTATTTTTTAATTCCAATGGCACTCTACCTTTTGAGCTAATTACAAACGTGACAATGTTCACTTTTTTCTGTTAAGTTGAATGTCATTAAAATTTAAAAGTAAGGAAAATTATCAATGGTACCCCTGTATTATAGCAATTTATCGTTGGTACCCATGTTTTATAGCACTTTATCATTGGTACCAATGTTTTAGAGCACTTTTTAACCCAAAATATCGTACGTCACTGTAAGGTGTAAATGCAGAGAATTGGATTGCGTGATTGATAAATACTTTCTCCGTTCCATAATACTTGCTACATTTTCCATTTTGGGAAATTTTATATTACTTGCTACATTTTCTTTTTAGTAAAAAAATCAATCTTTTAAAGTTATATCTACTCCTATTTTTATCCTAGTCTATATCTAATTAATCCTATTTTTCTTTTTCATTTTTCAACAAATAATATTAAAAAATTCCAAAAAAGCAATTTTTCACTTATTACTCATCATTGCAAAGTAACTTCTTAATCTTTATTACAATGATAGCAAGTATATCAGAACGGAGGAAGTACGTTAAATATATAGCTACTAGACTTTTAAGTTACCAATGCAAAAATCTCTTTCACTTAAAGAACTTAATTTCTATCGTAATAATTTTATATAATGGACTTGCTATCATTGTCTTTTTGAAACTAAAATTATATATATTTCATTTCAGTTTACTTGTCCCATTTTCTTTTTTGGCAATTTTATATTACTTGTCCTATTTCCTTTTTTGGCTAACATTTCTTTATCTAAATACCCTCATTTTTTCGATTTCCAATACTCCACTACCACCTTTACAATTACTTTAATCAATTAAAATACTCAACTAGCACCTTCTTAATGGACCTCACTCAATCTTTAAAATTCGTGAAAAGTCAAATGAAATGGAGGGGTAAAATGTACTGAGTTTGGGTAAATAAAAGAGAAAATATTAATTTGAGAAGTTGGAAGGTGGTAAAATTGGGGTATTTAATGGGATTACGGCTTTTCAACATTAGGTCCCTGCATCTTCCAGGTTCCAATTAAGCTAGCTATAAATATTAGACCTATTTAATCTTCAGTCATTCTATCATATATCCCTGATTTACATTCGTTTGGTTAAAATCCTAACACAGCAATGAACACCAACAAATGGGCTGATCTTCCTATTGATATCTTAATTCGAATACTCAAACACGGCCATGATTTGAATACTGATCTTCCTCGCCTTCGAGCGGTATGTCCTTCTTGGAGATCCGCTCTACCCTTACAACAACACTACCCTTCCTTTAGATCTCATATCCAAGTCCCTAGTCTCTCTGACGGTACTTGGTGCGATCGCCCCTTATTTCTACTCGAAACTTCCTTCTATTTCTTTTCACCCATCAATCATTGTGGTGAGGGTAGTATTGATTCCAGTGGGTGGGTGGTAAGAATGGGTCAAATTGCGCCTAATAAATGGCGCCTTCTAAACCCGCTATCTTATCATCATGATTTATACAATCCTAAGGTACTAATCGGCGGGAATGTAAATCCATCCATTGTTGGGGAAATCAATTTGTTAGATTGTCGTGCTTTCATACTTGCTAAATCTTTGACTTTGGTTACTAAGTTGGATTTCAACGCCAAACCAATGTCTACTAAAGTTGTGGGAGAATGGGATTTGACCTCGTCAAACAGGCCATTTTCTGCCATTCTAGTTCTACTTGCTCCGGACTATGTTGCTGGGTTGTGTTGGAGTAGATTGTTATTGTTGAGGCCGAATTATGCACAAAAACAAGAAAATGAATGGGTTGAAATTATTGAGTGGAGCCAAGAAAAAAACAAGGAAATGCATGATATAGCTCATAGCAACGGAATATTTTATGTATTTCAGGTAAATCGTAATCGTTGGCGATTAGGAATAATCAATCCAAGCAATAAGAAGCTAGTATTGAATCGTTTTGCTAGTGGTGCTATAATTGAGACCCTTTCGTGGGTATCATTGGTTCCATCTAAATTAAATGGTTGCTTATATTTGGTTCTTTCACCGTCTTCCGGTGGTAAACAATGGCTTTACTTTCTGGATGAACATGACGGAGTATCAGTTGATGAGTCAAAAATGAAAATTACAAACAAATTAGGTGATGAAATCTTATTTTGTTCAAACTATGTTTCATTTTCTTTTCAATCCTCAACATTGCTCAACAATGAAATATTACAAGATAAAAATTGTATGGCAATTTTCTATATGGACGGTGGTTTCAATAAATTTATTCCTAATAAATCTTTTTTATATTCCAATTTAATTCTTGAGGGTGTAATAAATGGTTTCGATTTGGGTAAATTATATCGAATATATAAAGTGTGGCTATTGACTAAAAAATCTGTTTTGTACTTTGATGTTGGGAAGAATAGAGTTCTCTTATTGGATGTGATATCTGAAAAGGGACAAGATGTTTATAAAAGAATAGAGTTCTTTACTCCTCCAGCTTGGGTCAAATGGCGATGCCTAGCCTGGACAATGTTGATATCAACTTTCAGGACATGATAGTGATTTTGAAGAGTATTATGATTTTGATTATGGGTCTTGTTAATCTTATCTTGGTCCATATTATGATCAATTAATGTTAGTATGTCATTTATAGTTATGTATGGAGATTGCTTTGAAAGGATCTTTGATTTTAATCTAGTTAATTTCTGTTCTTCAAATTTCTAACAACTTAATTTATTGAAAGTTGATATTTTACTACGTTTGTGAACCTCTATTTGATCAAGTCTATGCACATATAAAGTATACGCATGCAGAGTGTATATGTAATAGCCCTACTTAGACACCTTCTTAATCTTGGGATTAAAATTTAATAAACTCTATTAGAACTCATTAATATGAAAATCGACTCTATGAACGTAAGAAAACTATACATGCTAATATTAGTTGCTAGTATGACTCGTTTGAATTGATTGCAACTATTTAAGTAAATAAATAAAAGTCAAAGTATTAAAATAAAATTACTTAGATGGAAGGATAAAGAAATTTAATTATTAGAGAGATGAAATAATTCGTTAAAATGTCTTTGTTTATGGTTAATACCAACGAACAATTACAGCACATCTTTTTATTCCTCATTTACCCTATTTCAGTGAGATAATATTTGTAATACAATTTTGATATATAGCTAGTTGAGTTTTAGAGGGATAATAAGTGTAAGTGAGTAGAGTGAATTTATAAGAATAGCAAGTCTTGTGGGAGACTGAATTAAAAAATGCATAGTAATTCCTATAAAGTATTCACAATTTTATAAAGTTATAATATTTAATTCAGGTATTAAACGTGTTTTATTATAAGACTGCCTCATATATATAAAAATTTTCTATTCAACACTTAAAAGTATAAAAGAGTATATGTTTGCCTGTTGTGTTCTAGAATGAACATTTATTTTCTGTCATTATTTTTCCCTTTGTGAATTTCTACATTTACATTATCATGTTTCTATGAGTTTGTGTTAAAAAAAGATGTGCAATTAAAATGATATTTTTAGTTGTACAAATGATCAAATTTTGTCTCAGTTAAAATATACTCCCTCCGGTCCAGTTTAGATGTCCCATTTAACTTTTGGCACTATTCACTCATCACTCTTAATTTGTATTTTACTCTTAATCTATAAGTTAAACCATAGTTATGTGGGATCTTGTTTGATTCGTCTCAATACAAGGATTATTAATATCAATTTTTTATAATTTTTGATTAAGAATAATTAGAGATATTAAGGGTTAAAATGTTGCATCGGCATGTGTGAAAAGTCAAATGGGACATCTAAACTGGACCGGAGGGAATATAATAATTAATTCAGATAATATTTTATGTTTGATTCACCATTAGGTTTGATTTTTTGACATGGAACCCTGAGCGACGACTCCTATTACCTATCATTAGAGTCGGCCCTGGTAACCATGAATCAATGATTGAAAACTAATTATAGATGAATTATTAGTTATTATATGATATATATGATTCAACGTATTGTTTATACTCTAATATAAATATAGTGGCATCTAAGGAAAATCTTATGTCATTTTCAGAACTTTTCTTAGAAGATTTTATTCTTTGTTTTCTTTTGTTACAAGTTGTATATAAAAAAAGTTATATTTTTTTTTGCATTTGTGTTTGCTATTGAGTTTGTTGCAATTATAATTTGTATTTATATTTGTATATATTTCGGTAAAAAAATCGGAAGCTTATCAAATTCACGTGTGTCTTCGGACCTTCAGGTGGATCATTTCTCTGAATCGTAAATCCACTGAATACCTGAAAATAAACACCTATAACCCCGGGGTGGTCCCCGAGGGCGGTGCCTCTGATGCCCAAGTTAGCACTTTAATGAGTAAATTTGCCTAATAGGTCCTTCTGAGTGTCAAGTGGCGACAAGGTGGAGTACTACTTAGGACTTCTTATCTCGACTGATCAACACCTACATATAAGCTTTATTATGTAGAATAATATTTTTAGAGAGATAAAAATCCTTTTAAATAATACCCAAATTTTAAAATTGTAAGATAACCATATTAATAATTAATGTTGCTCTCTTTAATTTGATCTCAAACCTCCACAGTAATTGATTTCTACTACTTTTATCTACTTCCCCATGAGGTGGCAACTCATGCCACATAGGGCATCCATACGCACGACACTTGTCACACACGTATCACAAACCATGCAAGACATGTGGCGTCTTAATGCACGCCATGTGTCGCGGCTTTTCTTCCCGTATTACAATTTTATCAACTTTATCATTTTAAGTGTGATCTCATGAGCGTATTATTTTAATTCTAAATACCTGTGGGCTTATTTTATTTCCAAACAATTGGCATTATATTTTCATTATAATATACATCAAACATCATAAGAATTTACTTGTCATATCCAATTCATGATAACTCAATCTAGTCTTACTATATCAAAAATTCAGTTTTTTAAAGCAAACAAATTTGATAAATTCCTAGAAATAAGCTATTTTCATACGAATATACCTCATATAAATCAATCTAACGATCCTCTAAATGTACACTTTGGATTGGTGGTTTATTAAATATCAACAATTAACAATTGATTGTTTGAAAATTTGATTTTAAAAGTTCGAACTTTGCCTCATTTGCTTTTAAAGGTTCGAAATTTCGTTTATCCTAGAAAGGTTCGAACTTTGGGGGTCATCTTCATTTAAAGGTTTTTATGGGTTTTTTTGGGTTAATTTTGGATTGATTATGGGTTTTTCTGGGTTGATTCTTGGTTGATTTTGGATTGGTGGTTTGGTTAGTATTACTAAATGATGATAATGAGAATAATTTATAATGTATAATTTCATGAAATGTTTCATATCATTCCAATGATTATAAAAATTTGATCACAAGAAAGTCATATTTTTTACAATTGTTCATTACCACCTAATACTAACCCCAATGGTAATACACTAAAATGAATTTTATGAATAAAATGAGATAATTGAAGTTGGACAAGTATAACCATCAAGGTAGCCAATAAATTTTTCAACTAAAAATACACACTAGTTTTTCATTCTAATTACCACAATTTATACTTTCTACCAAACAGGCCGTAAAAGTACACTTCAAATAACGACTAACAAATGATAATGAGAAAATCAAAATTTCAGACTGTACACTTAAATACAGATAATTGGAATGTGTGATTGAAAAATACGCGTCTATATACGCACCTACCAGACTTTTAAGTTACCCAAAAATGTCTTTAATTAACATAAGAACTAAATTTCTATCGTCATAATTTTATACTACCATAGAATGAACTTACTGTTATTGTCTTTGAGTCTGAAAATTACAGACTGTACTGTTTTTTTGGGTAAACGAGAAACAGTAAATTGAGTAGAATTTGGAAGGTCGTAAAAATTGAATAGAAACAGTAATTTAATGGGATTATTATGGCTTATTAAAATTCGGTCCCTGCATCTTCCAACTTCCAACTTCCAATTAAGTAAGCTATAAATATAAAAGGCCTATTCAGTATCTTCTTTCATTGTCTTTGCCTTTCTATTATTTCTGATTTTCGCTCTTTAGGTTGCAAACCCCACAAAACAATGCTAAAAACAACAATGAACAGTACCAACAAATGGGCTGATCTTCCTGTTAATATCTTAATTCGAATACTCAAACACGGCCATGATTTAAATACTGATCTTACTCGCCTTCGAGGGGTATGTCCTTCTTGGAGATCCGCTCTACCCTTACAACAACACTCTTTCTTTAGATCTCATATCCAAGTCCCTAGTCTCGCTCATGGTACTTGGCGCGATCGTCCTTTATTTCTACTCGAAAATTCCTTCTATTTCTTTTCACCCGTCAATCCTTCTGGTGAGGGTAGTAGTGCTTCCAGTGGGTGGATTGCAAGAATGGGTCAAATCGCACCTAATAAATGGCGCCTTCTAAACCCACTTTCTTATAATGATTCATATCCTGAGGTAAACGGAAACGAATATATCAAAACAGATCCACCCATTGTTGGTGAAATTAATCTGTTAGATTGTCGTGCTGTCTTGCTTGCCAAAGCTTTGATGTTGGTTGATGAGATTAATTTCAATGCCAAACCAATATCTACCAAAGTTGTAGGCGAATGGGATTTCACATCGTCATCCCGGCCACTTTCTGCCATTCTTGTTCTACTTGCTCCGGATCCTGTTTCTGGGTTGTTGAGTAGGCTGTTATTGTTAAGGCCAAATGTTGCACGAAAGCAACAAAATGAATGGGCTGAAATTAGTCTTAAAGACAAAAAACAAAACAATTATGTGGTATGTGATATTGCGTATTGCAACGGAATATTTTTCGTATTTCAGTTTAATAGTGATTGTTGGCGATTAGGAACAGTCAATCCAAGCAATAAGAGGTTAGTATTGAAACCTTTTTCCAGTGGTGGCGTACCAATGTTCTTTATGGGCGGTTCTTTGGTTCCATCAAAATTAACTGGTTGCTTATATTTGGTTCTTGCATCGATCTTTTCTGGTGGTAAAAAATGCAATTTGATTTTGAATGAACATGATGGAGAATCAGGTGTTGAAATCTTATTTTGTTCAAACTATGTTTCATTTTCTTTTCAATCCCCAACACCACTCAATTATACTCCATCACAAGATAATAATACTATGGCAAGTATCTCCATGTTGTCGACTCATGTTGGTTTTAATACATTTATCCCTGAGGATGTCAAGGGTTTCAATTTGGTTAAATATCGAAGATATAGAGAAAATATTTTTTTGTGGCGCTCGAGTTTTATTCAAGGCTTTGTTGGGAAGAATAAAGTTTTCGCATTGGATTTGATGTTTGAAAAGGAGCCAGATCGGGATTATAAAAGACTTTTCTTTCCTCCTCCAGCTTGGGTCAAATGGCGATGTCCTAGCCTCGACAATGTTGATATCAAGTTACACGACTTGAATGACAAAACTCCCTCTGATGTATATCAATATTTTAATGAAGAGTTTTATGATTTTGATTATGGGTCTAGTTAATCTTATCTTGATCTATATTATGAATTAATTAATGTTAGTAAGTCATTTATGGTTTTGTATGGAGATTTTTTATGAATGAATTAATGTTAGTAAATCATTTATGTATGGAGATTTCTTTCAAAAGATCTTTGATTTTAATCTAATGCAAATTGTTAAATTTTTTGATCTTCAAATTTCTAACTACTTAATTTTTTCAAAGTTGTATATTGTACAACATTAATTTGTGAACCTTTAATTTACTAAGTCTATGCACATATAAATTAATAGCTTTAATTTAGACTCCTTAATTTTGAGATTAAAGTTTAATAATATTCCCTAAAGTTCCTTAATATGAAAAACGACTCTATGGACGTAAAAAAAATCCACTAAAGTTTTTTCGTCCTCCCGCTTGATTGAGTCAAATGGCGATGTCCTAGCCTCAACAATGTTGTTATCAAGTTACATGATTTAAATGACGACGAGTATTTATCTGATGAATATCCGTTGTGAACTTTTAATATGGATAATAATTTTGAAGAATATTGTTGTGATAATAGTTTTAAAGAGTTTTATTGTTTTGATTATCGTTGCAATTAATTTTATATCTTGCTCTATTATAAATGAATTAATGTTAAGAGAGTCATTTATGGTTATGTATGGAAATTGCTTTGAAAAGATCTTTATTTTTAATCTAATGCAAATTGTTAAACTTTTTTTTTTTTTTTTTTTTTTTTGAAGTTACAAATTGTTAATTTTTGTTCTTAAAATTTCTAATAATTAATTTTTTCAAAGTTGATATTGTATGTAGCCTTAATTACTTCTTAATCTTGACATTAAAGTTTTAACCGCCCTAGCCAATTTTTTCAAAGTTGATATTGTATAACATGTTAATATTAGGACAATATATATACTAAATTAATTTGGATAAATAGACATTAACAATCCAAACTTTACGTGATCCGCCCAAAACAATCTAAACTTTCGTATATTTTCCAATAATCCTAACTTTGCTTATTTGTTGCGGGGGGCATACCCTTTTAGATGTTAACCGGTTATAATCGGTAGTATTATAGTCGTTGCACCACTTTTTCTTTTTATCTTTTTTTTCCCCTTTGCTTATTTGTTGCGGGGGGCATACCCTTTTAGATGTTAACCGGTTATAATCGGTAGTATTATAGTCGTTGCACCACTTTTTCTTTTTATCTTTTTTTTCCCCTTTAAATTCACTTCATCTTCATCATCATTCAATCAAAATAATTGACCCTTTTATTCAATTTACCATTTTTATTCAATCAAAACAGTAAAGAAAAAGAAAATACAGATGAGGATGGAGAAACTTACCATTGACGACGAACAACTGCGACTCTTCTTCATAATTGACCCTTCGAATTCAACCTTCGTTGAGGTTGGAGAATTTTCAGAGAATAGTGTAATTGGGTTGAAAAGTGTAATTTGGTTAGGTGAAATTCATTAATAAGGAGGGAAATGGGAAACAGTGGGTAAGAAGTTATCAATTACACTCTATTCTAAACGGTTAAGATTTAAAAGGGTATGCCCCCAGCAACAAATAAGAAAAGTTAGGATTATTAGAAAATATACGAAAGTTGGGATTGTTTTGGGCGGATCACACAAAGTTTGGATTATTGATGTCCATTTATCCAATTAATTTTATAACGGTATTATAGAAAAATTCTCATGTGTCGTTTGATTTTTGTTGGGGATATAGGAGGTGCTAGTTCGCAAGTATTATCATAGAAAAGCGTTTAACAATTTTGGAGGTTTTATATGTTAGGGTTTTAGGTAGAATATCGAAGTTACCAAACAACCTTGGTTGTTTTGATATTGAAGTTATTTCTTATTTTTGTAAGATCTCATTTTTCTATTTTGTTGTTATACGAACTAGTTGAGTCTTACTTATTTTGAAATGTATACCTGATTTCTGTTTTAAGAAATGTCCTTATAATAATATTACATGTTAAAAAGTGTTTGTTTTGGATATTTTTGAACAAGTTGTGTTTAAGCATAAGTGTGGGATCATAATTTGAATACATGCATGTTGTTTTTCCTACTTCTTACTACAAAAATGTTTATTATCACAAAATTTCAGATTTTATATGTTCTTTATTTTTCCTTGTTTAACCTATAAATCACTATTTTTGAGTCTCTTATATAAAGAAGTATATCATACCCTTGCACATGAACATTTCTACCTTATAAAAAAACTAAAATAAGTTACTTTATGCCATGTTTTGCTATTACTTACTAAAAATATAAACTATGATTTTAAGAGCTTGAGTTTATCTTAGAAATGTTTCTAAACAAAGTTTTGTGTATTAATTTAAAGATTATACATATTTAAAGAGATGTTAGATGTTGAGTTTATTTATTTTTAATAGAATTTAACAATTCTTAAGTTATAACCTTATGAATTGAAACCTATCTTACAAACTATTGTTCTATGTTTGGGAATCATGATTTCATTTGGAAATTTGGAATTGGCTTAAATTTATTGTTTGTCAAATCAAAAATTTTCAAATTCCACCATTGTTTTTAAGTAGTTAGAGTTGAGAATTTGGGAATGATTATCCAAACCTTGTCATTCTCAAATTCTTCATTTATGATTTCATAATTGAAATCTACAATTTAAAATGAAATACTTATTTCCAAACACTACATTATATAAGTATTATGATTATTATTACTGCAATTTAGTAAGTTCACTAAAGTTTTCTTAACAACATGAAAAAGGTTTTGAACTATCATTTAAAGACCAACTTTATCATCTTTAAAAGTAAACTATTTCTCTTATAAATTAAAGGAAAATGTGTAAAAGAGTACCTAATAAATTTTTTTCTTCAGAAAAGTACCTAATAAAATTCATTAATTTAGAGATGCAAACTTAAAAAAGTAAACTTGGTGTAATATTCCAATCATCTCTTTTTCTTTAAAAACAATCAAGTTAATTCATTATCATTAATTTAGAGATGCAAACTTCAAGCTAATTGTTTTTCACCAAAAAACTATTTTAATTTAGGTGATCCACCAATAAAATTCATTATAAGTAGGAGGACTTCATCAATTAACCGCGGACACTTATCATTCTTTTTAGAAGTTACTACTAGTGTTTAATGAAATTGATGAGCAAAACAATAAACATAATACGCTAATAAATATTCTTTCAAGATATAGTTTGAGGCTACCAATTGCGCTATTGTAGCTGTTAAATCAAAATAGTAGTAAAATTTGTCGAAATTCTGAGTTATAGCAAGATAATTGAACTTTATTCGAAATTCCGACTACGGATGTTGTTAAGAAATTAGTCCAAATTTTGAATGATTTTCTATTAAAATTCTTTCGAAAATGTCCGACTAAAAGATAGCCTATCTTATATGAGATCGTCTTATCGTGAGGCGGGATTATTCAAAAGACGATTTTATATAAAAAGCCTATTAGTAGAAAAAAAATTAAAAAAAACAATGAAAACTAAATTCCTACTTGTTTAGAAAGCAGCTTTTTAATAGTTTGAGATCATGTAAGTAAAATCTGCTAGAATAATAAATATTCTCAAAGAATATTTTGCATATATTGTTTACTAGTATAAAATTCCGTGCAATGCACGGATTTTTAAATATGTTAATATTTTAATGAAATTTTAGACTAATACTAATATTAAACGAATTAGGTGGGTAGTAAGTATTTTAACATATCTATTGTAATTAAAAGAATTAAATATAAAGAAACCCAAAATACGTTAAAATTAAATGCAAACGTGTAAATATGGAAAAAAATGCAAATAAATCAATTCCATTAATATCATCCAATGAAAAAAAAGACAAATGGCATGCTCACATTCAACTTGCCTTTTTCTAAAATACATTAAAATTAATAGATTGTATGATTTAGTGTATTTTTATATGTTAGAATATAATATTAGGAATATTTTGTAATTATTTAGTTTCCTAAAAACCATAGATTAATCTTGTATATATTCTTATGATAATAATGAGAAGACATCCAATCTTTCTCCCAAATCACTTCTTATAAAATCAACTCATCGTGGACGACCTTAATAGAAAATGAGTGTTTAAATAATTGCTATTGATCTTATAAATTCCCCACCCCCACACAAATGTGTTCCCAAGTAATCTCTCTAGTTATTCTTGAAATTGATGCAATATCAACTAAGACATTTTATTAGAATCAGACGGAGTAAAATACACCTTATATTTTCTTATAATGTACCTTAACTTTTTCATGTTTCTATAATATGTTACGTTTTCTAAAAAAAAAAAATACACCTTACATTAACCTTAATAAGGTTGTTTAGGTAGTTTACCATGTCGTATAAATTGTTACTAAAGGTGTTTGTTAGGTCGTGCGCTAACTAAATGCTCGTGATCGGGCCGATCTTTAAATTGTCAAGCCCAGAATATTATCAAAAGGGTTGGGCTTTCAACGGTTTGGTCCGTCTGTTAGTTTATTGTTTGCATCATTTTTTATTTTGGCCGGTCACACTTAATTTGCGTTATTTTTATTTTTGGACTATTGTCCACCACTTTTTTAATCTCATCCATACATTTTTAACTCTCATTTAATTTCAACCACACAATTTATTCTCCCTCTTCATTTATTACTATTATCTACCTTTTTTTTAAAAAACAACAAGTTTCTCTCTGTGTCAAACTATAGGGGACAGAGGGAGTAATAAATAATTAAATATGCATATATGGACCAAGTAAGCTAATTATATAAGAAATGGATCTAATTTATAGTAGAATTTGATAACAAAGAAAATTCCTTTTCAAGTATAAAATTCATTCTATTTTAAAGTTTGATTTATCAGTTTTAATCTTATATTAAATTTATTTTTTAGAGGTTTAAAAGAGTCGGGCTGGGAAGAGGCAATTCTGTCGATTCGGCCCGACCCGCGATAAAATAATGTGGTCGGCCTAGTCCGACCTGTTAAAACAATAGCTTTATGTTCTAACTTATTCTTTATTGAGGTCGTTTTATTGTGAGACAACCTCAATTGGGTCAACCAAAACTCTTTAAAAACAATAGCTTCCTATATAACTGTGAATTTTGATTTTTTTTTTTCTTATTTTTCATATTTGTTTTTTTACTAATGGGCTATTTGTATGGGTTCGTCTCACACAGTGAGACGGTGTCACAAAACTGTTGAGTCAAGCCCAATATCTCACCGTGATGGAGGTGAGTTCGATCACCTCGTGGCGTACGCCTTGGCTTGCACGCTTGAGAGCGATGTGGTGAGTACAAGAAGGTACGAGAGCTTGCGGTTTGGGTCACTCGACCAAGTAATTGATGGTCATGAATTGAGGAAGCTTATGCATGCTATGGAGTGTGTGAAGGGTGCAGCAACAGCTTGTGAGGAGTGGTCGACCAGCCGAGCATAGCTAGCTCGAGTCGAGCCATTAAAGGCAGCAAGGTCCAGGAGAGCCGCTCGGGTGGTCGAGCCCATGCCGCTTGGTCGAGCAAGACACCCAGTTTGCTTCAGCGGGTATTCTGTTTCACGTGGCGTTTTTATGGGCTTTAAAGCCTTTGGCCCCAAGTCTTCTAATATCTTCTAAGCAATATATAAGGGGTATTAGGAAGAGTCTTAGGGTATTGTAGAGAGCCAAATACTAGAGTTTTACTAGGGTTTAAGCCATAAGAGTATTATCCTTGTATTAGGGCTATTTTGAGAAAGATTGAAGTCAAGCTTCAATCTTTGGCTTTGGAGACTTGTTCTAAAGCTTGAAAGGTGAGTCTTTAATATAATGTTGATTATGTTAATGACAAGATAGTTATTTTGAGGGGGAGGTATCATTAGATACCTTATTAATCTTGTGTTGTGGGTTGTCTTTTGTTGTGCTCTATTTTTGTGTTCTTCTTTGCACTTATTTTTGTTCTTGTTTCTTCATTTTTGTTCTTGTTATTGTGAGACGACCTCAATTGGGTCAACCAAAACTCTTTAAAAACAGTTGCTTAATTCCTATATAACTGTGAATTTTGATTTTTTTTTTTCTTGTTTTTCATATTTGTATTTTTACTAATGGGCTATTTGTATGGGCTCGTGAGACGGTGTTATATAACACTTGTTAGTTTTCTTTTTTCAGCCGGTCTTGGCCGAGACCGTCTCATTCTGAGACGAGGCCCAGCCCATCTTTGTCTCTTTGATTCCATTTTCTGGGCATTTTTCAATTCTAATCATAAAGGTATCAGTTTTGACCTTAAAGATATCAATTTCAATTTAATCATACCTATATGAACTACATTAATCATGAAACTGAATACTATAAAATGAGAATTGAATAAATTAACAATGAAACTGAATACTATAAAAACTTAATACTGATACGCATGATTTATGTACATTTTATATCAATTTATCTTAAAGATATCAATTTTAATTTAATCATACCTGTATGAACTATATTAATTATGAAACTGAATATTATAAAATGAGAAATGAATAAATTAATAATGAAATTATTTTGGTTTGAAGGAATGTGGAACAATCATATCTACAATATCTTAGTTTGTTAGTAGAACATGTATGTCTAAATGCTTTGGGTAAACATTGATGTTAATATACGAAGGCTAACTTATTTCAATGATTATGTTAATAGAACATTGATTATGTTTTAACCAATTGTAATGTTGTAATGCTAACTTACTAAAATGATATGTTAAAATACTCAATTTCCCTCTTAAAGTAATCAGTTGATATGTTAAAATAATCAATTTCCCTCTTAAAGTAATCAGTTGATATGATAAAATACTCAATTCTCCTCTTAACATAATCAGTTGATAACTTGATATGATAAAATACTCAGTTTCCTCCTCAAACTAATCAGTTGATATGTTAAAATACTCAATTCTCCTCTTAACATAATCAGTTGATATGTTAAAATACTCAATTCTCCTCTTAACATAACAGTTGATATGTTCAAAATACTCATTTTTATAGGTTGTAACATTAACTATCCATTCATATTGTATATGTAGTTATAGAAATCATTTGATGTACAAATTATTTGATGTATGTAATTGATGCAAAAATTTGTTGTACAAGTTGTATATGTTTAACAAAGAATGGTATGCAATCAAATTATATGTTTGTTTCTTATTCTAACTTGAATGCAAAACTGAGCAAAGCAAGAGTAAAATTGATATTTTTAAGGTCAAAATTGATACTTTTGAGGTCCAAATTGAAATTTTTCCAGAAAAATGAAAAAAACTATTTTGAAGGGTAAAGCGCGCGCGTGCACGCCACGCGCCTATCATTGAGCCGGCCCATGTCCCGTCTCATATTGAGGCCGTCTCGGCCAAGTTTTTGTGTTTTTTTTTTTCCTAGAACAGGCTTGTTAGTTTATTGTTTTTATATTGAAATGTGTTTAGTGATGGATATAAAATGTAATAGCTTTCTCGAGTCAAAAGATGGAAATAAACAACTTATCATGGCGGATTTACTTTTTATAAAGATGAATAATTTACCTTACATTCAAACAAAAAGAATAACACGTGTTAAATACAATAGATTATCATGATTATACGTGTTATTGCAAATCAAAATTTATTATAGCTACTTTTCTGAAGATTAATATATTTAAAATTATGGTAATTAATCTAAAGCCCTTCCTTAATTCTACTTAAATATACCATTAATTTTCATAAATCTTTATATGAGACGATCTCATCGTGGGACATATTTCATACTTGGATTAAATATAATCCAACAATAAAAACTTTTAGCATATGAGCCTATTGTTTTGAGAAAAAAAATTCAATAATAGCTTATAAGCTTATTATTTTGAGGGTTTCTCACGAGTTTCATACACGACAGACTCTTATTTTTAGCTCACTTCATTTCAGAAAATTTGAAATAAATAAGAGCCTAAATAAAAAAAAAGCATGCAATTAGATCCAAATCAAACTTATTCCAAATATAAGCGTCTGATACCCCAGAGCACAGGTTCGGTTCTGTTCGCACTTACTAAGTGCGCACAGTTGCTCAAAAAAAATCAAGTGTCTGTTCGCACTTAGTAACTGCGAACATGTCAAACAAGGTTAAAATACTGATTTTAAGACAAGAGTTGTTCCCATTTACTAAGTGGGAACAGACTGAAAAATCAGTCTGTTCGCACTTAGTAAGTGCGAACAGGCCGAACCTAAGGTTTGCGGCTTACACGCTTAATTTTGGAATAAGTTTGATTTTGATCTTATTGTATACTTTTTTTTATAAATAATCTTATTTATTTCAAAATTTCCTTCAACATCTGTTGAAAAAAAAGATCACATAGAGCCCGGCCCATTAAAAGCTCGGTTAGTATAAGAAAGTCCAATTAGGATCCGACCCATTTCAAATGTCTAATGCAAAATAGGAAAAGGCAAGCATGAAATTTTTTTTAAATTATAAATTATAATTTTTAGATAAAAAATATTCTTTAAAGCAATCTAATTAAATTAATTAATATCATCCTACACTCGCCTAAGTAAGATGGGTGGGATAATGGAATCCCTTTTGGCGGTGAAGTTTACTTAAGTACGGATTCTTTAAAGAAGTAGGACGACACATTCACTTATCATTCTCATATCTTTATTGATTCCTTTCTTTTCCAGATTGAAAGCTCCATATTCTGGATTTTATCATTGAGATATTTAATTTGATAAATATAAATATGACCAAATCAAACATCAGCTAGTCTCTTGAGAAATCGTCTTTCTGAGGGACGTATTTTAAACCCTACCCATTAAATATCTACTTATTGTATTTTTAATGCCTACTTACATTAGTTTTAATATTTCTTACTGTTTCCTTAATACCTACTTTTAATATCTTAAATGTCTACTTATATCATTGTTATTGCCTACTTACAATATTTTAAAAATTACATAATGAGCCGATTTAATTAAATATAATCTTTCAAAGAGACCGTCTTTTACAAGAATTTGTGATTAAACATAATATTTAGCTTTCTTTCTTTAGGTCAGAAGATAAAAATATACTTCCTCTGTTACATAATACTTACTACTAAATGTGATATGTCATGTGGAAAAACGTCTTAGTATCAAGTATTATGGAACGGAGCAAGTATAACTTATAGTCGCTGATTCTACTTTCTATAAAGATAGATCATAATTTACCTAACTTTCAAATAAAAAGAATAACAGATGTTGATTAAATACAATAGATTATCTTCATGATACATGCATGTAAGCTTGTAAACCAAGATTCTCAAGGTTAAGATATTTTCTTTACTTGCACCTAAGTACTACTCCTATGTCCTATTTAATTTGCAATTATTTTTTTTGTCTGTCTCATTTAATTTGTATCATTTTTATTTTTGTACTATGACCCGCCACTTTCTTTTAATCTCATCCATATATTCTAACTCTCATTTAATTTCAACCACATAATTTATTCTCTCTCTTTATTTATTACCATCATCTATCTTTTTCTTACAAAACAACAACTCTCTTTGCTTCAAACTATATGGGAAGGACGGAGCATTTTATAGGTTAATAAATTTCCGAAATTGTATATATTTAGAGTTATATACAATTGAAAATTATACTTTTAAAAAAATTTTATTATGTAAATATAAGACAAAATGGATAAAATGAGATAAAGCATGCCACGTTTTTTTATTGTATAATAGCCACAACATGTATGTAAAGTACTACTCCCTTCGTTCATTAATGAAGTTCTCATAAGCAATGTTCACAAGAATAAAGGAAAAAGAATATTTTACATAGAAGATTTATTCTTTTATTGCATAATCAATTTGATGGAGGACAAGTAAGGACCATAAACATAAAAAAATGTTATAAGAAAGTTGGTGGAAAAAATATATGAGGACCACTACAAATCAAAATACTTTTATAAAGATAGTGGGAAATATACGTAGACCATTAAGAATATAAAAATATTTAAATGAAGTTAGTGGAAGATATGTGAGAGACTATAAGCATTATTAAATATTAAAAGGAAGATGAATAAGGTTCTTTTGGTCCAAAATTTGTGATATAAATAGAAAATTTTTTAAAGGAATAAGTATAACAAATAAAACACCTCAAAATGTCAAATAGAAACACTTTAACGAATGCAGGGAGTATAAAATACTTACTGTCGATCTGTTTCAAATTACTTGCAACATTAGAAAATTTACACTATTTATTCTTATCTCTTAATTTGTGATTAATTTTTAATTTATAAGTTCAAACATAGTCAAGTGAAATCTTGTTTGATTCATTTCAATACAAAATATCAATGTAATTTTTTATTATACATAATTAGCGATATAAAACTTAAATTATTAACTTAAATACGTGAAAAAGCAAATATTTTAAGTATTTTGAAACGAAAAAAGTAATAAACAATACAAAATTTAACTTTGATGCAAGTTAAAAAAAATTGATACAATTAAGGCTCGGCCAGTATAATAAAAGTCCGTTCAATCAAGGGTTGTATTCAAGTTCGGCCCATGTTTAGTGCACAACCGCCATGTGTCATTGTTAAAGTCAAAAAAAAAGAGAAAGTAGACACGAAAGGAAAATACTAACAATAAATGAAACCTTTTAAACTAAGAGCATCCTTACTCATGACTTTTTTAGAGGTCATATGACACAATTAGGACAAAAAAAGTTATTATGATGACCTATTATTAGATGGGTTGAGAAAGAGATTGGGCAATTGGGTCATGAGGTGACCCGTTCATGTGAACGGTCACTCTTTTTTTTTAAAAAAAAATTGCCATGTGTCGCATTCTGATTGGGCGAAGAAAGTTGCTGCTGCTGCTTTCTGACACGCGCTTGACACTTGGCGTAGTTTGATTCGCCCGCAGAAAATAGCTGTTTAATGTAATTAACGGCTATTTTCGTATTAAATTAATTTTTTTTAAAAAAAATAAATTATACCAACGATCATATTTTTTCGAGATCTATAAAATGAGACCCATATTGATATACTTTGACATAATTTTATATTTACATATTTTCTTACTTTTATTTTCCTACTTTTTTTTGTTAAAAAATACTTTGACATAATACTTCCTTCGTTCCAAAATACTTCTACATTTTGGTTTTAGAAACAGTTTATCGTTTAATTTTATTTATAATCACTTTAAGATTATAAGTAATTCACAAAATTTTATATGAGACAATTTCATCGTAAAACATGCCTATTTAAACAGTAAGTATATATTAACCATGATAATCAAAATGATTTGAGTGTAAAACTATTTCACAAACGGGTGCTCTCTTGAGAGACCGTCTTTTGTAGAGACGACTCTCAAAAGTCCAGCCCAAATCTATATTTAGAGTTGTAACAATATATGTTTAGAGGTTCAGTAATTCAGAACAATGGGGAGATTAAGGGTGACGTTACTAACTGTATACAGACAAGTTGGCTCAAGTGGAGAGCAGCGACTGGGGTGCTTTGTGATAAAAGATTTCCTAGTAGACTAAAAGGGAAATTCTACCGCGTTGCGATTAGGCTGACTTTATTGTACGGAACAGAGTGCTGGCCTGTAAAGAAGGCTTTCGAGCAGAGAATGGATGTAACAGAGATGCGCATGCTGAGATGGATGTGTAGTAAGACAAGGATGGACAGGATTAGAAATCAGAAGTTTAGGGAGAAGTTAGGGGTTGCACCTCTCTCTGCAAAGATGCGGGAGAACAGGTTCAAATGGTTTAGGCATGTATAGAGAAGCACCCATGACGCCCCAGTGAGAAGGGTTGAACGCATCATAGTGGAGGGCAAGAGAAGCCGGGAGAGACCTAAGAGGACGTGGGAGGAGCACATTAACAGCGACCTGCTCGAACTACACCTCTCTAAGGACCTGACTAGGGATAGAGCCACATGGTGGCGCCTTATTCACGTTCTAGATTACTAGACTTGTTTGTTACTGTTCTGTGTCTTTCGTCATCGCTATTCACTGCCTCTTTTACCTGTATCGTTTATACATTTTTAAATGAGCCCTTTGCTTGGCTAATATGGGTGTAAGATGTAGGTTTCAGATATTTGCAGGTCCTATCCTTGAAGACTACTATAGAGCCGAAGGACTCTTATGACCACCCTCTCCTTCTGGGTATGAGACGCCGTCGACCTTCCTTCCCCGGACCCTGACCATAGAGTATTTATGTGCGGGAACACTGGGTATGATGATGATGACGATGATGATGATGATGATGAATTGGACTGGGCTTTGAGAGCCATCTTTACAAAAGACGGTCTCAAGTAAGAATTTGTGTTTCGAAAATTCTTGTGAGAGACGATCTCGAATTGGGCCAGCCCATTACAAATTTTTTAAAATATTATAAGTAGACATTAAAAAGTGATGTATGTAGACAGTTAAAATATTAAAGTAGGCATTAACGATAGGTAAGTAAGCATTAAGAAATCTAAGAATACTAAAAGTAGACATTAAGAATACAGTAAATAGGTATTAATCTTTAATGGGCTGTATTTGAGAGTTGAGATACGTTTCTCAAATAAACGATGTCAGAAACTAGCTTAAACTATTTTATTTGGGAATTTGTGAAAAGCTAATTGGGGTAATTGAATTCCTTTTGATGAAGTTTACTTAATTTAGCTCCACTTCTTTAAAAGGAGTAAGAAAAAGTAGGACAAAATCACACAATCACACTTATCATTCCCAAATCTCATATCTTCATTGATTCCTTTTAGCATCATAATAATGGAAAGTACCCAAGATCAAAACACAAACACTAACAAATGGGCTGATCTTCCGGCGGATATCCTAACCCGGATCCTAAAACACCTTGATTTGAAAACGGATCTTACCCGTCTTCGAGGGGTTTGTCCTTCTTGGAGATCCGCTCTTCCTCTAAACGAACACCCAATCCATACATCCCATGTCCAAGTCCCTAACCTAGACGACATCAATGGCGATCTCCCCCTGTTCCTAATCGAAACCAGATTCGTCTATTTCGCACCAATTAACTCTAATTCGGGTGGGTGGGTCGCAAGAATGGGTCAAATCGGCCCAAACAAATGGCGCCTTCTAAACCCAATCCCTAATTATGCCAAAGAATCATCGGATACAAACTTATACAGATACATATACACAGAACCACCCATTTCCGGGGAAATCAATCTGTTAGATTGCCGGGTTTTCAATCTGGGTAAAGCCATGATTCTAAATAACAAGTTGGATTTCAATGCCAAACCGATTTCTGAGAAAATTGTCGGTCAATGGGATACGACGTCGTCAAGCCCATCCGTCATTCTCGCTAAACTCTATGAAGATGGTGGTCATTGGTTTTATACAAGAGAAGCAAAAACGAATCGATTACTATTATTAAGATCAAAAGATCAAAAATGGGTAAAAATTGATTTAAAAGAAAAATCAAATAAATTCATGGTGCTTGATATTGCATACCAGAACGGAATCTTTTTTGTGTTTCGATTAGCGTCGAATCGTCGGTGGGAAGTCGGAATAATCGATCCAAACGATTCGACTATATTATTGAAACCATTTATAAGTGGAATTTCGCATGACATTGTTTTGAATGCACATTTGGTTCCTTCTGAATCGAATAGAAGTAGTTTGTATTTAGTAGCACGTACTGAACGAAGCTATTCTGGAAATCACAAAATGTTGGTTTATTTCATTAATGAAGGTAAACAGGAAACTAATCAGAATTTAAGAGATGAAATTTTATTTTATTCTACATTTTTTTCATTTTCTATTAAATCCTCGTTATTATTTAATACTAATACTAATACGAATAATAATTATAATAATATCTTAATTTTTCGATTTTCGTCGAATAGTAGAGTTTTTGAAAAATATACGTATGATGTTTACGAAGATAAGTTTCCTAAGATGCCTAACGGGGCAGAGTGTCTAGAAGAAGTTAGATATATGTGTTATAATCGATATTTGAGGTTTTATTTTATTAAAGAAATTAGGGATATTGATCATAATCAGTTTGGATCGGTTTTTGTCTTTGATGATCAGAGGAAACATAGGGTTATTCACTTTGATGAGATACCTAAGGAGGAGCGGAAGTTTTATACTGAATTATTCTTCCCTACACCTTCTTGGGTTAAATGGTGTTGCCCTAGCGTTGATAATGCTGAAGTTAAGTTAGATGGTTTTCGATTTAATGACGGTGATTATTATCATGATGCTGATCATGATGATTATGATTACGAAGATTTTGATGATGCTGAATATAAAAAATGGAGAGATTGGCCGAATCTTTCAGAAAGTGAGGATTCCGACTAGAAACATTTAGTTTTGTAGCTTTTGATAGAGATGTAAATCGTACTCACTCCATCTATTAAAGTTGTATCCATTTGTCATTTTGGATTGTTTTGTTTGATGTTCTTCTAATAAACGTTGTTTATTTTCAGTTGAATTTGAATATTATATTAGTGCTTAAGGTCCCCCTACATACTTTATTCCGTCAACTTTATTTTAATATTATTGATATTACTTATGGTCACACGCACATACATATAGGGGAGAAATCCAATAAGGAGGGTGTTGAAAATGAGAAGATTAAGGACTTTACTTCCTTGATTTCACTAAATTGAGAAAATCTATAGTCACGATTGAGTCAAATACACTTAATTCTAAAAATAACTGTTACATAGAAAAATAACTATGACATAAATTTGAAGAATGTTCTTACTTTATAACATAGTTACTTTTATGTTTTTTTTCACTCATACTATGATTAATTATTTGATTATTCAATAGAAACCTCACTTTAATTTCTATATTTACATGGTCTTCATGCTAAGATGCACATAAAAATGAAATATGTTGTCTTAATTAAATGACTGAAAGCTACATCAACTTGCAAGTAATAATAATCCAACCTTTTTCTCTATCTTTCATCTTCAATTTTTCTCATTTTATACTTCATAAGTTCATATGTTTAATATGCTTGTATGCTACATTGCTACTCATAGCATATAATTTACCTGGACGAAGTGTGACAGTAATACCAATTACTGATCAGTGATCGCCATGTACATCAGCTACTACTCAGTCTCAGAGATCTGGCTTGTAATCACAATGCTTACCCACTTACAAAATCTTCTTTATTTAAAAATGGGTCAATATTATACTACAAACAAAAACCAGGTAACCGGTGTTCCAACCCGACTTATCCGGGTATCCGAGTACCCAGATAAATTGGGCCGGGATACGAGCCGTAAAAATAAGTACCTGACTAATCCGGTATCTGGCTTTTCGGGTACCCGGTAATAAACACCCCTAACTTTGAGTGTAAATAGTGAACTCATACATCAAATACTAGGTATTTAATCTTCAATATTGCAAGCATTACTTAAGTATTTATTGAACTTCAAGCAATTTTTATTGGAAACTAAGTGATTGAACTAATAACATTCTTCCAATTATTTGCATTTGATCTATAAGACAACAGATTATTTGATAACTAAAGCCTCATGCCACATCAACTCCTAATATTAATCCTCATAGCTAAGAGCCATTGTGCACTTGGGCAATGGTACACATCCTTTGAGATATATACTGACTTAAGCATCAGAAAAGCTCCCAAAAACTATTTCGAACCTTTATAACCAGTGTTACTTGTGCAACAACTATTGACACTTGGAGTGATCTTATTGGAATGTTGTCAAGATAACACAAACAAATTAAACTTCCAATCAACTAGCATTAACCTTTAAGACAAAAATCCTAAAGGCTAAGATCTAGTCAACAAATTTAATTGCATTCAATCCTAGACTACCATACAGAGGGGTCTTTGAGGGTGTGCGAGGTGATCGACCGCACAGGGCCCCTCTTTCTCTAGTATATGAAAAAGTTAATCACAAAAAAAAATTTGTTAAATTTATTAATAAAATAAATATATTTACTATAATTAAGACGCAAAATATTAATTTTGCACAGGGCCTCCAAATTGTTCAAGACGGCTCTGCTACCATATATACCCAATGCAAATGGAATAGAGTTGATCTTAACATATACTATATAACAATACAAAACTAAGTTCATAACATATTCAAGTCAAAAGTGTTTTTTGGGTACATGAGAAAAACATAAACTACAAAGCTATAAAAACAATTCATTAAATTAACTAAGAACATCAATAAAAAGTTATAAAACTAACTAGAAGGGCTTGTTTAAGGCTATATGAATTGATGATCAAACATGTCTAATGGGATGTCATCCCAAAAACAATTTGAAATACCAAGATTCTCATTCTTCAAACTTTCTGTTGTTATTCCACCACTTAGGTCACCTACATAAGAACATGGAGGACAGTGGGTTCCATCATCAACAAATCCTGGTTGTCCACCTCCATAAGAACATGAGGATTCAAAGGGGTTAAAAAAGCTGTAATCAAGACTATCTATGATCTCCTGTGTTTCTGGAACAAACATAAGATCTGTTTGGTTGTAGGGAATGGAAGGGAAACATATTTCTTCTTCTGATAAAAACAAGTTTGGGTAGTTAGTATTGTTGTACTCCTGGGTTATGGGAATAGTTGGTTGGTGGCAAGTAGTGACATTGTTGTCTGTTGGATTTGGACAATCAGTGACATTGTTGGGTTCAATAGATGGACAGTTGTTGTCTGTTGAACATGGATATGATATGATCTGGGATTGAGTGTTTGTGGATGTTTCTCCCACCGTTGAACAATTCTTGGCCACCTAACAACAAACCAAAATTGATTACAATAGTTAAATTACTTAATGTCATGAACATTGATTAGTAAGGGCAAAATGGACTATCGCTCCGGACATAAAAATTGGGTCCAAAACATTTATTTTCATGTACATATTAATATGAGTTATTAAGGTTTTTTGATAGAGTAATTCAAATGTCAACAATAAAAAATGAGAGTATTATACTCCCTCCTATTCACCGTATAAAGTGTGTTTGGATTAAAGGAAATGGAGGGAAAGGAGGGGAGGGATTTGGAAGGAGAAGGTGCCCCTTGTTTGGATAACAAATTGGGAGGGGAGGGATTTGGAAGGAAAATTTGGACCAGGTTTATTAAGAAGACAATCTCTCGAAAGATTTGGAAGGTGTTTTCCTTCCTTTTCCCTCCCCTTCCCTTCTAAACAAAAAATATACACGTTTCCTCCTTATCCCTCACTATCCTTTCTCTTCTTTTCTTTCCCCTTCCCTTCTTTTCTTTTCTATTCTAATTTGCTATTCAAACATAGTGTATGTGTACCATTTGACTTTTCACCATTTTTTAGGGCGTCAAATGAAACCACATGTAAAAGAAATAAAATATAGTGTTTTAAAATTGTATTAAGGACAAAGTGGAATTAGTAAATCTAAAGGTGAGAAAAAGTAAATTTTTTGACGGATCTTTTATCTTTAGCTTTTAGGTCAAAAATGAATGTGAGGGCCTAAACTTAAAATTAGTCTTTGGTTCTAATATATAGAAATTGTAATCAAAATAATTTGTAAGACGTACCTTATTCCATTAGTGTTAATGTATATGTGACTCCAAAACCACCAATTTCTTAAATTATGAATTTTTTAGAAGTTTTAGGTTAAAATTAGGGTTTTCTTCATTGGAGTCGAAGTAATAGTTTTCAGATACAGATCGAATTTACCGCACTTCAGAAGAAAGTATACATTTTGAATATTTATAATTTTTTCTTACTCAAAATAAATCAAGAAATAAATCTACTCCATATATTTTGGAACGGTTATTAATAGTTGAAATTACAGAAAAAATACCTGAGAAGAATTGGCAGTATTATCTGTAGAAGAAGATTTGCGCTTTTTAATACGCGGATTATTTTGAGACACCAAAAGCCTTGCTAATCTTTTCTGCCTGCTACTCCAAAAATTCTTGACATCATTATCTGTTCTTCCTGGTAAATATGTTGCAATTCTTGCCCATTTATTCCCTATTTCCGCCTGCATTTCTATCACCACTTTTTCTTCCTCTTTCGAAAATTTGCACCCACTTTTTATTTCCGCCGCAAAATCAAATCACATTTTAATCAACCAATCAAGAAACCAAAAAGTAATTAAGAGCACACAATCAACAACATACTTATAAATTCGGTTCCAAAATAATTCAAATTGATAACTTTTTATGCAATTTAATATATCAATTAATTCAATTCCGTTCCTGTAGCCTTTCCTCCTCTCTGTGCTTGATGAGAATAAAACCCTTTTGTTTCATTTTTGATGTACCTTAACTGTTTTTATCTACTTTTATAATATGTTGCTATATTTCAAAAAAAAAATTCAATTCTTAATATCTCTAAATATGCAAAATAAAAAGTTTTAAAAATTAGGTATTAATGATCTTTGTATTAAAACGCATCAAATAAGATCCCAATTGATTATGTTTTATCTTATACATTAAAACGAAATACTTAAACATCATACTTCTTCTGTTTTCTTATAGTGACATTTTTGAACACAATATGTAAGAAAAAGAAGTGAGTGATAGAGTATATAACGTACTTTTTCAAATTAGGGCGGAGTTTATTAACCCAACGAAGACGACAAGACTTGCCAGTACGTTGAAGAAGGCCTTTGGATCGAATGGAGCTCCAATCACGGGGACCATATTTCTGAACATGTTTAAGTAAAACTTGATCTTCCTCTGCTTTCCATGGCCCTTTTCTTAAAACAATTTCTTTTCCTTCTTCTGAATTACTGCCGCTACTGCTACTTATACTGTAATTATGGCTGTTGTTTTGGTAATAATAACGCTTACTGCTCCTCATTTCTTTCATTAAACACTCTTTCTCTATTTTCATTTTCTTTAATTTACTTTAATTTTAAATTTTGTTTCAGGTTTAAACGGTTTTTTTGGTTTATATATGTCGGATTTCAGTTTTTGACGGTTATTGCCACGTTCCCACTTCTCCCACCCTCTAACCCCATTATTTCAAATATTTTCTTTCTTTACTTGATGCCAACGTTTTGATTTTTAATTTTATTTATTTATTTATTTAATTTAAATCTTTTTACCTTTTTTTTTTACTTTTTAAATTGAGAAACCCACAACGAATATATAAATTAATCATCAATTAATAAATAAAAAAATTGTTCTATATATTTTTCCACGTTACTTGTTGCTTGTGTTTGGAAATTTGAATTTTAATATCTCTGATATATTAACTACGCATCATAAAAAAATATAAAAATTATGTATAATAAAAAATTATATATTAAGATGCTTTCAACATAATCTCACATGGATATATACATATATATTATTTTGATATATCCATAAAAATCTTATTTTATTTTCAATATATCCATCAAAAATATTATTCAAAATTTTCTCCTAATGTTTCGTAGAAAAAAAAAAAGATCGAGTAAATATAGAAGAAACAAGTCTTGTATGAAATCGTCTTATTGTGAGACTGACCAATACAAGTAATCCAAATAATTCATATTAAAAAAGAATTTAAAATTAAACATAGACTTTTTTTTATATATATATTTAATTGTTTTCAATAAATTAGAATTATGCCAGTTTATTAAGCCGTCACACAACGAGACGGTCTTGATATAAAATTTGTCAACTAAGGATTATACTAAGGAGTCGTTTGGTTGACGTAGGAATTAAACTCCAATGGGAAGTTGTAATTCATTGGAATTTACATCCTTTGTCAATTTCCTAGGAATTCCTTAATATTGTTTGTTTGGCAATAGGAATTTTCATTTCCTTGGAAATAATTCATGGGAATTGTTAATGACCAAGGGGAATACATGGTAATCTAATTCCTATGTCTCATAGGAATTAACTTCCCTTGGATTTTATAATTCCTAGGAATTTAAGATTTTTTGGCAACCAAACAAATTAGCACAATACTATTTCCTAGGAACTTAAAATTCCAAGGGTAAGATTATCAAAAAATTCCAAGGGTAATAGTGGGCAACCAAACAAGCCCTAAAACAGATTTTTGACAATTTTTCTTATATATACTATCTTACCGTGCAACAATTTAATTAATAGATTGGCTCAAATCTAATTTAATTAAAAAATAAAAAAATAAGTTATATATTATTTCAAATAAGTTTGTTTTAAATATAAATGTAATATAATATGATAGATGATTTAGGCTTTTTATATAGACTTGTCTCATCATAGTCATATGAGATCTTATTTGAATCGTTTCGATATAACATTCATTAATTTCTACTTTTCATAATTTTCTGACATGCATAATTAGAAATATTATTGGATTCGTATATTGATAGTGTTAAAGAGGAAAGGAGAAATATTTAATTTATTATTTTGTGTGGGTGCGAGACATTTTCGCATCCACTTCTATTTTCAGACTCCTATCTCCGTTTTCTCCGGCACTCTACAACCATTACAATTTATTATCAATTTTATTTTCACAAATTTGATTATAACATCCTTATATAGGATGAACACTGAATTTATTCTCTTTTAATCAAATGAGGGGCGAACTTAGGATTTACATGATTTACAGTTAGGGGCGGTCAAATTGTCGATATACTAGGAAGTTATTTATAATATAAAAACTAGTTAAATTATGAAAATTCGAATCATATAGACTGAACTAATTTAAATCATAGTAAAAATTATATTTGACAAATAGAGTTAAAGCTTCCCTATGATTACCCTTTAAAAAAGAAATTAAGTGTTTGTGACTTCATATATTTGTCTTTTTAATCTCAAAAAAGAATTTCTATTAAAATTAAGGTAACAAAAATATAAAGACAAACACTAAAACAGATGAATGTGAATTATGAAAGATAGATATCAATGACTTTATAGTATAAATTAAATCAACTCGTCTTATATGAGACCGTCTCACCATGAGACGAGTATATACAAGTAAGCCCATTTATCTAAGTGATCACTTTAAGGTTAATTGTAAGTGTAACTCTGAGACTAAAAAGGCATCATTTTAAAAATAAATGTACATTGGGCCAAGACAATTAAAATGGTCTCATCTTGAGACCGTCTCATATGAGAATTTGTGTAAATTAAATTTTTTAGTCTACTATAACTTAAGGTGGGCCGAAACGAAAAGTACAAAGGATCACATTTTCGACAAGGGACTAGTCCTCCGCCGGCCCTCGGTGTGGCTTCGCCCCTGGCTATATTTGATAATGCACTAATTTATTTGAAAAAGAAGAGGGATCATACGAGAGAAGTGACTAAAAAAAGGAAAATGTAATGATTTAAATAGTATAGATGACAATATTAATGAGGATTATGAATATTTTTAAAATTTAATTACACAAATTCTTATATGAGACGGTCTCACTATCATAAATGGAAATTAAAATAATTTTTAATAATAAAAATGGGCCGGATTAGCCCGGTTCGTTTGAAGTCCATAATTATTTTTTTGAACTCAAAGCCCACAATAAATTTAAAGGACTCTAATCCAATTTGAACTATGTTTTCTTAAGCCTGGCCCGACTTTTTTTCGGCCATTTAACATTACTAATCATGCGCAGTTCAATTTATGAAAGTTAATAAGTTTAGTTCAGACTTTCAGTGTTGTCGAAAAGCAAGTGTTTGGGAATTGGCAAGCTATAACTATAAATTGATCACCAGCTGCTTTTTGATTGAATTTGTTTTTAGTACTCCTATGAATTATGTTTTTATCAACAAATATACTCTCTTCAATTCAATTTAGTTGTCCTATTTGGTTTGAGCACGAATATTAAGAAAATAAGAGAACAACTAAAATAGTAGACTCATGTGCAATATTGGATGTTTTTAATATTAAGAATTCAGCCCATTTCAAGTCCGACCCGTTGAAAGCCCGCCAAACAAAGTGGTTAGCCCGGGAGCCCAATGGGCCACACATCTCTATTGGTGGACTACACTAGAGGAACTTCGTTTGTAGTTCTTCTATCGGGTTATATTTTAGCTAGTGGATTAACGCTACAAATTATACTATTTCGTCCCAATATTGATTTGTTTCATTTCATGTCGATAATTGGGTCTTGGAAAAATTTTAGTCTTCCGCAAATTTAAAAGCAATCCATTGCCTCCCATTTTATTATCCAAATAAAGGATTCTTCATCCCTTCAAATTTCTCCCTTTAATTTCTTTTCCTCCATTTCCTTCCATCCAAACACACTCTTAAATAATCTCATTCTTTTTGAATCAAGAATTTGTCATTCTTATTGTAGTTGATTTATTTTTGAATAAATTATATTTTTATTTATCGACATTTGACCTTATTGATACACTTTCTAAACACATCTTAGAGCTCGTTTGATAGTATTAATTTTAATGCTATGTTTGGTTGTTGATAGATCAAACACGTCAAAAGGGTCGGTCGGTCAGTCGTCCGTTTGGGATGGGTTATGTCGGATACGGATCAGATTTGCGTTTGACCTAACCAGTCAATGGACTTAATAATTTTCTTAAAATTATATATAATAATATATATTTTGTTTGCGTATGAAATATTCTTGTATTTAAAAACATCAACATACCGATTTTAGAAATGTTGAACGAAATTTTTAAACAATTAATTAAAAATAAAGTGAATTCTAACTAAAAATGATTATGTAGAGGTGACAATGAGTCAAATTGTTTGGATTTGAATTTGGACCAGGTTTTCTGTATATGTCATTTCGAGTAATTAAATATTCATGATTTTAGCATTGAAAGATTTATAATGAAGAAATTATAAAATTCAACCAAGGTAATAAGGTATATTCTCTGCTTTGACGGAAGCGCAAGATATAAAAATTCCTTAAACTGGAATCAAATGGTGGCTGCTGAGTAACTAAAAAGGAAACGTATCGAATTGTATGAGACAGTTTAACTATGAGACATGCTTATATAATTAGTCAATTTTTCTATTTTATTACTTTAAAATTATAAATAATCACTTTGATAAACTAAATATATATTAACCAGTCTAATAAAGAGTCTCATTTAAGATCAATTCGCTAAAAGAAAAAGGTGTATATGTATACCAAATAGTCGAGGGACTCTTTGACTGCACTCTTCTATATGGGTATGAAATGCTGTCTATATTCCCTTTCGAGACCCTGAAAGTAGTTTATCTATGAGCGGGATACACTGGCATGATAATGATGATGTGTACCAACTAGCAAGTATATTCCATTCTTGGGTTTACTCCCTTTGTTATCCCTTAATTTAATTGGAAGTCTGCTCAAGAATGGGTGCTTATAATTATAAGATATGCAAATTAAACCTTCTTCTTTAAAATCACATTTATTTTTTAAGTTAAAGTTTGACCTTAAAATTGTTCACAATCTAAGCTTGATTGAAGGCCTTAAAATTGTGGGTTAGAATGCTTATTTACATAATGTATCCGATAATATTTATCGAGATTGTTGTGATATTAATCCTGTTATTTAAAACTCCTCTAAGAAATTATGTGATGAAAGGGCTTGGGAAAAGTCCAGTGGTTGCTCAAACATTATCAGCAACCTTGTTTGTGCTGTTTGTCTCAAGCTTATATGCACTTTTTGATTTATACAAGCACTTTACTGATGAAGCTGCGATTAACCCAACTGAGCAAGCACTTATGTTTCATCATCTCATCGAAGCTGCTTTTCTTGGTAACTTTTTATATTTTGTTTGTATAGTGCATGTTAGGGGTGTTCAATGGATCGTATACGGGCCGGGCTAGCCGAGCTAAAGCAAATATGGCCCGGATTAAATAAGGGCCATATGAGTTTACATATGCCAAGCTTTCAAGCCCGGTCCGACTTATAAACAGTTACTCTTCTGTGAAACGGTCTTAGGCGTGCAATCGACTCAGGCCCAATAATCTTATTAAAATATTCTGACATATCGATTATAAGACTTAAAAGGACAATTTCAGGACTTAAAAAAAATCCAATTTTAAGACTTAAAATGTCAATTTCATAGTTTTTAATATCTATTTTAGTGTTAAAGTCATTCTATTTTAAAGTTGAAATGAGAATTTAATGTCCTAAATTGGTCTTTTAAATCTTAAAATTGATTTTTTTTAAGTATTGAAATTGACCTTTTACGTTTTAAAAATGTTAATTTCAAATCGTTGAAATTGGTCTTTTAAGTCTTTAAATTGGTCTTTTAACTCTTGAAATTGACATTTTAATTAGTGCAATTGGTAAAAATAAAATATACAATTGAGTCGGCCTAATAAGACACGTCTCACATGTGAGACAGTCACCAAAGTTTTGTGCATCTTAAAAATCCTTCTAAAAACGGGCCGAGTAAGGGCGTATAATTGGGCAGGGACAAATGGCAATAAATTGGATCAACTCTTCATCCTTTATGGATAAGCTCAACCTTAATTCACTACGATACGACAAATCCTCAAAGTTCTTCTTTAAAATACAAGATAAGGCATGTTCAATTAAGTGATATAATACTTGCATTTACATTAGTATTGTAAATGATAAATTTAATTAAACTTATAAGTAATCACTTTAAAACTATAAAAAAATAATCACATAAAAATTGTAAGTAATCATTTAAGATTCAGCATGTCTCTTGAGAGACTGTCTTTTTGAGAGATGCCTCTCAGGCCCAATTTATTAAAATTTAATGCTTACTTTTACTCTATATATTCCTCTATGGGCCAACCCAATCAGAGACAGTCTCTCAAAGAGCCCGTCTCACACAAGAATTTGTGCTTTAGATTATCACAAAATCTCACAAGAGACGGTCTATAGGATAGACCACAAAATTGGGCCAGCCCATTTCCCTTAACTAGTTTTTTTTTATTATAATATCAATTATATTATGTTATAATCCTAAATGTAAGGTATTATAATCTCGAATATACTATTCTATAACCCCAAATATAAGTTATTATAACCCCAAATAATTTATTATAACCCCAAATATACTACGTTATATTTTGGGTTGGGCTTCATGGATTCCGTCTATAGAATAGACCGTCTCCCATGAGACTTACTGTTAGATTATAAGTGATCACTTTATTAACAATAAATGTATATTAGGTCAACCCAATAAAAAGTCTCATTTTTATTACTGTTATTGATTTTATAATCTAGTTAAATTATTTTGTACAGGAATTTGCTTGTTCTTTGTTCTTATAATAGACAGACTACACTATTATATGAGCGAAAGTAATCGATGGAAGAAGCAAGCACAAGAATGGGAGTACCATGCCCAAAAAGCAAGCCAGGATCAGGCTATGTTGATGTTAGCTAATAAGCAAGACTTTACTTCATCCCATGAAGATCAAGATAATTTCTAGTTTGTAAATTAAATATAGAGCATGTATTGTGCCCAATGTTTATAGATTTCTACTAAATAAACTTTTATTACTTATAATTCAAATGTCACAAGACCAATAGAAAAGGGTTTAGCGAGAAAGGATTTTTGTCGCTTATTTTATCATAAAAGAAGTTTAGCGGAAAAAATAGATGATAAATCCCTTTGTCGCTAAAATATTAATCGTTAATAAATTAATTGCTAAAAATATTTTTTGTCACCTACTTTGTCGTTGGCTTGATATGACAAGACATTATACTTGTTTTCTAACTTGTCGCTAAAATGCTTTCCAGGTTATTAAATGAAAGTTGATATTTGTCATTAATTATAATCAAATAATACTTAAAAACATTATATACACAACAAAAGCAACTAAAATGAAATTTAATGAATAAATTAATCTTAAATTAAAAATTAAATTTATATTACAAAAATTATTACATTAATGTATATCCAATGATAAATATTAAAATGCAAAACTTAAAAGTAACCATCACAGCTAGAGCAACTACCACCACCGCAGGTGTAATGCAAGCCTCGAGAACTTTTTAGATGGATCTAGCTCATCATTGCACTCAATAAATTTTCAAGAGACCTAAAATTGTATGTATTGTTTTAGGCGTTGTTTTCGCACGTAGCAGGATCATATCTTTATCTTCTTCGAGTCGGGGGATTCCTTTTGGTCGTGCTCTTCTGTATGGGTATGAGTTGCCGCCGTCCTTCCCTCCCCAGACCCTGTTCATAGTTTTCTATGCGTAGGATACACTGGGTAGGATGATGATGATGTTCCTCTTAAAATGTGCTATCATCAGCTTTTATTGGTTTGTGCAACACTAATTTGATATATCTTCGGCTTGACTTTGTACACAGCTCGCCAATCTTGTAAATTACATCTTAAACTCAGACACGTCATTTAATATACTTGAGTAGCTTGACCAGCAAGTACAAAATTACAAATGGGTCATACTTTTCATACGATCGATGAATCTAAATTTCTACTATATATGATAGCGTTAGTGTATAGTACGTGTGTCGTGTTCACGTCCATGAAGACTCTGATCATATCAGTGGCATTTGGAATTTACGGATATTCAATCTCTATTATCAAGCCAACCATACACGTCATCTTCGTCTTGAAAGTCATTAGATGCTTTGACACACACTCTATTATTGTCTAAATTTTTTTTATGAGCAAGTCAACGCTTTTAACCCGTGGGTTTGTGAGCCCAAGCTTACGAGTGTCCCGTGTCCACACGAGTGGGCCATAGAGAATATATGACGAATTGTCATGACTAGGGGTGTTCAATGGGCCGGAATAGGGTCGGGGTCGGGCTTAAGTAAATATGGATCGGGCCGGATAAGGGCTCTGTAAAATTAATATGGGCTTTAAATGGGCCGGGCTTTGAAAGCCCGGTCCGGCCCAATCCAGCCCAGTTTTACTAAAAATATTTTTAATCCCCATTTTTCAATTTATAACAATTAAATTATCATTTATAATAAAAAAAATTAATAAAATATTAATAATTTCATTGACATTGTCATTTATAATATTTAAATTATACATTAATTATGTTATTTACAAAGGCCCGTTTTCGGCCCTTATTGAGCCCTTTTATAGCCCGCTTCATTTTACATAAAGTAAAGCACATTTCCGGCCCGGCCCATTTTCGACCCGGCCCTTACAAAGCCCTTCTAAAAACGGGCCGGATAAGGGCTCAAAATGGGGGCCCGGCCCATTGAACACCCCTAGTCATGACCTAATATATGAAACTCAATATTTCTTTATTAGTTTTCTAGATGGAGTAATTAAGATTCTGGGAATCATCAGTTTAATTAGAGTGAAAGGCATACCATACTTGGGTTAGTGTTTTGGTCATACCTTGATTTAATTACAAGTTTGGTTAAAAACGATGCCTAAACAATTCCTATAACCTTCTTAATTAAGACCAACAATTTAGTCATTTTCTTTTTACAAAATAATTCTTAAAGAGTTGGCTTGATTTACCTGCCTAAAAATGATTGTATTAATAATGTATCCAGTAATATTTGCAGAAATAGTTGTGATTTTAATGCTTTTATTCAGAAGTCCATTAAGAAAGTATCTGATAAAAGGGCTGAAGCAGTTGAAGTTTGGGAAAGGACAAGTGGTTGCTCAAACATTATTAGGAACCTTATTTGTGCTTTTCATCTCAAGCTTATATGCACTCTTTGATTTGCATGGACGTTATTCGGATGCAGCTGCCCTTAATCCAACTGAACAAGTTCTTATGGTTCATCAACTCCTCGAAGCAACTCTTCTTGGTAAATTTCTTATTTTTTGTTAGCTTGTTTCATGGATTGTTATTATTGGGTTTTTCCATAATTATTAAGTCGATATAGTTTAGAAAATGGGTCTGCATAACTAAATTGACAGTTTCATAATAAGACCGTCTCGTCCAAGATTTTGTACTAATGGTTCAAAAATTTCAAAGCCTCAAGGTTAGGATTCGATTTTGGATCCATTAAAAATATAAATGAGTCTGAATTCAGTTTTAGCTTGACGCACTCCAAACCTGTCCCATGACCACCTCTTAGCAACCCTGAATGCCCTAATAACCTAAGTTGAATTCTTAAAAGTTGTAATGGTTTGTAAGACTTATTAATTTTTAATTTATGAGTTATAGAAAATAGAAATTAATAGTCAAAGCAAAAATGACTCATTCAAAAAAGACTAAACTCAAAAAACATAAGAAAATAACGATCAAAACTAAATGACCTGACTCAAAATCAACTCGTTGATATGATACTAAAAAAATACAAACCCATCACTTTTTCCTCGAGTGCAAAGAGTCACGAGAATTTCCACTTGTGTCACGATTTCAACTGTAACAGAACTGATAATTTATAGTATCTTTGATAACTGAAATATAATATGATATTTTCAGTAACAACTTGAATTTTTTTACTTTTTGAGATTATTGTGGTCTAATTTGATGCTTTTGAACCATTTTTGTGTAGGAATTTGCTTGTTTCTTGCTCTTATGATTGACAGACTACACTATTATATGAACGAGATTAAGCGATTGAGGGAGAAATTAGAAGATTACGAGCACCAATATGCACCAAAAGTAGGCATGCTGCAGAAATAGTGCTACATTTTACACTCATTAAAAGTATAAACTTATTAACTTGTGTGACATGAGCTCATAGGATTAATATGTAAATGTTGTATATATGCGAAATTATAATTGCACCAAAAATATTATTTTAGAATTATGAAAATTATATGTCTTTAGTTTTAAATTTAAGATATAAAAAAATCATTATTATGTGAACTATGTCATATTTCTCTAAGAGCACTATAACGGTAAAAGAGTATAAAAGTCATGAGCGCAACATTTTTTTTTTCTGTAAATAACCAAAAAAATGAAAAAATCGCCCTCAAACAAATCATTTAAAACCAATTATGTCAAACTCTAAAAAACGCAAAACTATCAATAACCAGGATACACTGGATATGATGATGATAGTCAAAAACACAAAATTTATTGGAAAATTCTTCCACCTCAGTATAATATGTAGTTTCAAAAGTTCTTCCATTTAGAATATATACTTTCTATTTTTGAAAAGTTTTCATCCAACTTTTTCCTCTTAACACCCTACTTTCCTTACTTCACACTACTATTTAATTATTTTATTTCATATACTTCCAATACAATCTTTACTTCACACTACTATTTAATTATTTTATTTCATATACTTCCAATACAATCTTTACTTTCCACTACTATCTAATTATTTTCTCTTTAATACTTCCAATGCAATCATTACTTCACATTACTATATGATTAAAATAATACCCACTACAACTCAAAGATTCTATCTACCTTAATATTTGTGAAAAATCCAAAGTAAAAGAACAAATAAGATCGGAGGGAGTATTATTCTTAATTTATATTTTATTCTTAATCTATAAATTAGAACATAGTCAAGTGAGATCTTGTTTGATTCATCTCAATGCAAAGACTATTAATATTCACTTTTTATGATATTTCGTTATGTATAATAATGGATATTAAGCATTGAATAAGTACATTGAATAGTGTAAAAAAACAAAATGTTCCATTCTTTATGAATAGGAGGGAGTAAAAATTAATCACATATCCGATATCATCTCTAGTATTATTTATATCAAATTTTATCTATGAAATAAAAAATTGAACTACAACTACAAAATTCGAAAAAAATAGAAAAAACATAAGTATTAATTATGAATTACTTACCTATAAAACTAAAGTATTCTAAACTATTCCTTGTCCTTAGAATTCTCACTAATATCCGCCTTAATATCTTCTTTTTGACCTTTAAAATGTGCCATTATTGTTGAGGCAATGCTTGATGCTAATTGTGATATTAAATCGGGATTCGATGCCAAAGCCATCTTAATAACACTTATTAGTTCATCAATAGGCAAATTACTATCACCTTGGGGAGATTGGCCTAAGAGTTGTTGCATAAATTTCATCAATTCCGTATTACAATCTTGTGTTGTCGATTGCGAGTTTGCTTGTTTAGTGTAGTCTAATAAAATAGTAGGATGTGAACTCGATGATGAGATTGTGGCTACACATGGTTGCCCGGGAAGATCATTAATGTGTGACAATATGGTTGGGGCAAAAACTTGATCGATTGAACTAGACGTGTTTTCGCCACTAAATAGCATTGAGATTGCAGATGATATTCTTTTATCCATGGGTAGAGCAGCGGTAGGTAAAATATGGTTGTGACGTCCCTCATACGTTGTTATAAGAATGCTTTCGTCTTCAGGACATCTTTGTAACTGTTAATTTTACAATGAGATTTAATGATAAGTTGGTTTAATATTAAAATACAATAAATCTAACTATACTATTAAAAAAAGACTAAAATTTATTTACTATATATAAAAAGACCCAAAATTTACAATCAAATAAAATTGTAAGTTATCATTATGCTTGTGTATCATTAGTATTTAGATGTTAGTGTGTTGTGCTATAAGTTTTATATACACATTACTCCCTCCGTTCCTTTTTTTATCTTCTACTTTGAGTTTTCACAAATATTAAGAAAGAAGAAATTTTTGGTGGCAGTGGGTATTATTTTAATTGTATAGTAGTGAGAAGCAATGATTGTATTGGAATTATAAGAGAAAAAAATAATTAAATAGTAGTGTAAAGTAATGATTGTATTGAAAGTATATGAGAGAAAGTAATTAAATAGTAGTGTGAAGGAAGGAAAATGGGGTTTTAAGGGGTAAAAGTAAGATGAAAACTTTCCAAAAATAAAAAGTATTCTAAAGTGGAAAAACTTTTGAAACTACCCATTATAGTAAGGTGGAAGATTATAAAGGAACGAAAGGAGTATATATTATATCATACTCCCTCCGTTCCTTTATGTTCTTCCACCTTACTATAACGGGCAGTTTCAAAAGTTCTTCCACTTTAGAATACTTTCTATTTTTGGAAAGTTTTCATCTCACTTTTACCCTTTAAAACCCCACTTTCCTTACTTCACACTACTATTTAATTATTTTCTCTCTCATACTTCCAATACAATCATTACTTCACACTATTATTTAATTATTTTTTCTCTCATAATTCCAATACAATCATTACTTCCCACTACTATATAATTGAAATAATACCCACTATCATCAAAGATTCCTTCTTTCTTAATATGTGTGAAAAACTCAAAGTGGAAGATCAAAAAGGAACGGAGGGAGTAATATATAATGTGTATATGTCACTGTTGGTGTGTCCAAAAATTTATTATTTAATAGCATATGTGAAAATGTTAAAAAAGAAATAATTTCTTTTATTAAAGCTAAACATGTAAAAGTTTATACATATTTTAGGTGTGGATTAACAAGTGGTGTATTAAGGGAAAAATTCCAAAATAAAACTAAATTATAGATGAAAATTTAAAAAAAAAACTTAGCGTACCTGTTTACGAACGGGGCAAGAAGTTCCCAAGCTACAACGATAGTATGCTCGTGGACATGGATTTCCTTTTGCCTTTTTTTGACCATACTTCCTCCATTGGCATCCATCACTTATCTACAATAATGTTGATTAAATTTATATCAATCAAAATTAACATTAAATAAAATATAATTAGTTGAAAAATAATACCACAATTTCTCAAAAATATACCCCCTCCTATTCAAAATAATTGTCCACTTTGGATTGGACACGCATTGGTAGTTAGGGTATTTTAAGTGATTATAATAATTGTAAAGGTGGTACTTGGTAGTTATGGTATTTAAGTGATTATAATAACTAAAAATGTGATAGGTGTAGTATTTTAAATAATACTCCCTCCGGTCCAGTTTACTTGTCCCATTTGACCAAACACGGATATTAAGGTAGTAGTGGGGTCCATTGGAAAATGTGGTAGTAGGGTATTATAATTGATTAAATTTAATTGTAAAGGTGGTAGTGGAGTATTGGGAATTGGAAAAGTGGGGGTATTTAGGTAAAAAAAAATAGCCAAAAAAGGAAATGGGACAAGTAATGAAGAATTGCCAAAAAAGGAAATGGGACAAGTAAACTGGAACGGAGGGAGTATAAGTTGGGCGTATTTAGGTAAAAAATCTTTGCCAGAAATAGAAAGTGGACGATTAGAATGACTTGACTAAATAAGAAAAGTAGACAATAATTTTGAATAGGAGCTAGGGAGTATATATTAGATTTTGTATACATAAATGAAAATTTCGTTGCAGTATTTTAATGCAAGAAAGATTAGTAGTTATGAAAGTTTAATTACTTAAAATCACTACAAATTTACAATATTTATTTATATATTCAACGCATGAAATACTCCCTCCGTTCCTTTTTGTTTTTCCACCTTACTAAAACGGGCAGTTCCATAAGTTTTTCCACTTTAGAATACTTTCCATTTTTGGAAAGTTTTCATCCCATTTTTACCCCTTAAAACTCCACTTTCCTTACTTCACACTACTATTTAATTATTTTCTCTCTCATACTTCCAAGTTCCAATACAATCATTATATTACACTATTATTTAATTATTTTTTCTCTCATACTTCCAATAATAAAATCATTACTTCCCACTACTATATAATTAAAATAATACCCACTACCACCAAAGATACCACTTTTCTTAATTTTGATGAAAAACCCAAATAGGAACATCAAAAAGGAACGGAGGGAGTAATAATTAAGATTTGAAAAAAAATACCATATTGTCTTTTGAGTGAGCCCGAATGCTCACTCGAGCTTTTTTCTTGATTTCATGATCTGGGTCTTCATCATTTATGGCTGTTTGCATACTAGTTGTTTCATGATCCTCTTTAATGGAGATATTATTTTTTTGCTCATCATCTCTGTGAAATAAGTAAACAGATATAAATATAAATTAAGACTAATTCATCATTAATAATATTTGGCTTTCAAAGTAATTATATCAATTATGCAATTTTAAACATTAGTTTTGTACAATGAAATATGGGTCATTAGTTTTTAAGTAATAAATAAATTACTCCATTCATTCCTTTTTTATGTTCCTATTTGGGTTTTTCACCAATATTAAGAAAAATGGAACCTTTGGTAATAGTGGATATTATTTAAATTATATACTAGTGGAAAGTAATGATTGTATTGGAAGTATGAGAGAAAAAACAATTAAATAATAGTGTAATATAATTAAATATTTCGTAGTAATGTGAAGTAAGGAAAATGAGGTTTTAAGGGGTAAAAGTGGAATGAAAATTTTCTGAAAAAGGAAAGTATTTAAAAGTGGAAAAACTTATGGAACTACCCGTTTTAGTAAAGTGGAAAAACAAAAAGAATTGATGGAGTATTAGAATTGCAAATATATATTTTAGTAATAGCAATTGACTTCCAAAAAAGGAAAAATTATATAAAGCTATCTATTCTATACCTCTTTTTTCAAAAAACTACCAAATATAAATTTTTTTTTTTCAAAAAACTATCTTGTATAATACTCTCTCCGGTCCATTTGACTAGTCACAAATTTAAAGGTAGTAGTGGGGTCCATTTAAAAGGTGGTAGTTGGGTATTTTAATTGATTAAATTAATTGTAAAGGTGGTAGTAAAGTATTGGGAATTAGAAAAGTGGGGTATTTAGGTAAAAAAAGGATAGCCAAAAAAAGAAATGAGACAAGTAGTATGGAATTGCCAAAAAAGGAAATGAGACAAGTAAACTGGACCGGAAGGAGTACTAAACTTTGCAAAAGACTACCTGGTAATGAATTTCCGACATTTGATTGTTAGTTTTAACGCAAACTACCACGCTGCTTGCACGTGATACCTCTAAACACTCCCTTCTTCATTTATAATCCAGATTCATCATTCTTCTTCCATTAAAACTCAAAGCCCTAAACTCAAACCCCTAATTTAGTAATTTATGATCTAGATTCTTCCAATTCACCATTCCTTCTTCATCTTTCTTCCCTAATGTATTCCCCATCTTCAACATCAAATTCAAAGCTCGAGAAATGTGGTTTTGGAGTTCCTTTTCTTTCCTAATTTATGATAAATAAAATGGGTATTTTGTATATGCTTGTTGATTACTGCTACAGATTATACACACAGCTTGTACATTGAAAATGTTTGTCTATTGCTACTGATTATACACATAGCTATTGTAACATGTATATGCTTGTCTACGGCTACTGATATGCTTGCTGATTTCAACATATGCACAGCACCAACATCTTGTATATGCACGGCTACCGATTTCAACATATGCACATCATTAACATCTTGATTCTTGTATATGCTCAGCAATTAATATGGAGAAGAAGTGGAGAAGGACATGGAGAGTAAAGGTTTTGGTTTGGTATGTGAGAGAATCGAAATCAGAGAAGTGAGTGAAGAAGAAGGAGGGGTTTAAAGATACCACATGAGAAAAGCGTGCTGGTCAACGTTAGGATTATCGGTCAACTAACGAAATTTAGTACAAGGTAGTCTTTTGCAAAGTTTAGTATTATACAAGGTAGTTTTTTGAAAAAAAAAATTATATTTTGTAGTTTTTTGAAAAAAGAGGTATACAATAGGTAGTTTTATATAATTTTGCCTTCAAAAAATAATAATTTTAATAGAAGTTAAAAAGTTGCGTACCTTGGAGCCAATAATGGTGTTATTTGCTGATTAATTTTCTCGTTGTTATCAGTAGGGTTGTCCGGAACGTCTTTAAAGCCCTGAAATTTTTTTGCATACATACTTATGTACAATGAATAACAAACCAGACCCTCTCTTGAGAGACCGTCTATAATATAGACGTCTCTTTAGAGCCCATATCCCTTTTAACTTACAAAACTACTAATCAGTTTTTTTTTTTTAATTTATAAATTGGGTCAGCCCCAAAACTTGAGACGTCTATTGTATAGACGGTCTCAAGTAAGAATTTGTGATAACCAGAATGTAAAATGTGCTTCTCCTTTTTAAAAATATAATTAAAATAAATTTGAAAATAAGTAATAAGTAAGAGAAATAACTTGATTACAAGTGTAATACGCCCATTATATTTGTAGAATATAAAAATCTATATAATATAAGAAAAAACTAGTAAATTGCATCTTAGCTTAGAAATGAATTAATTAATAACAATAGCTCGATAATTGAAATTATGCGGTTAGGAATACTTGATAGTGATATGTTTATCAGAGAAATGTCATTATTAGTAGCAAGTATAATAGAATGAAGAAAATATTTGTTTGCTTACTTTATTTATGTGGATACGAGTCGTTAAAAAGTGTGGCCATGAGCTATCACTCTGCAATGACTTGATATTTGATTTTTTGAGAGATCGTCTCTTGGAGAGACGTATTTCAGGTTCAATCTATTGCAGATTAATGTCTATTTACCGTGTTTCTAATGCAAACTGTATAATTACCGTATCCCTAACTTCTTACATCATTCTTATTACCTACTTACAATATTTTCAAAAAATATATAATGAGCTGACGCGATTAGAAATGGTGTTACTCACAAGAATTTGTGAAATAGGAATATGTTTTTGAAAAGTCGCCTCATATTTTTATCTAATTTATGTCTATAATTCCTTTCAAAAAAAATTTATGTCTATAAGTAGTAGATACAAATTTAAAAAAGAAATAAGAAAATTACCTCTTCCTTGTTGACTTTATTGGATGTGTTGGATAGCATATTATTAATTTTGTCCTTCAAATATTGATTCTCAGCCAAATGTTGTGCAATCTCCTCTCTCAGAAGTGCAACCTATATATTTATTGAGCAAAATTTAATGCATTATTTTTATTTTAGTTAAACTCTATACAATATTTATACAAAGAATTAAAGAGAAAAAATCAATAAAATTCTTCTATTATCTAATAAAAAATCAATAAAATTCTTTTCATGCATTATTTTTATTTTAGTTACACCTTAAGTAAACTCAATTCAATAAAACTCTATAATGAAAATATAAAAAATACTTAATTACCTCTGCATAATTATTATTATATCGTTTCTCCAAATTTACTCCTCCACTATTAGTGAGAGATTTCTCCATATAACCAATATTTGGATTACCAAGTCGAAGCTCTGTATCAGCCTATCATCACACATACAATATACAACTAATCAATACCGAACTATATATAATAAAATAATGAGTGGGAAGAACTAGAAATTTGGATTATAAAATTGTATTTATAATTAATAGTATTTGAAGATAGTGAAGTAAAATTTTGTAAGAGACTAAAAAATAACAAACTTTCTAATAAATCAGCATTATTTGTAAATTACCAAATAAATCTATAACTATTACTAAAATAAAACACGCTTACATCATCACCTTTTAAAATCGCTTATATGTCGCTTTTACATTAATAATTTTCCCTCCTAAATTAAATGATGATGTCATTGTTATTAAGATCTTTGACTTTCTATTTTATTATTTTGAGTATGTTATTTTTCTTATTAATTGTTTTTTTTATTTTTTGAGTCAAATCATATTTAATGTATTAGTAAACTATATAATATTTTAATTATTTTAATTATTTATAAAATATTTTTAATTTTATTTGTTAAATGAATATTATTTAATGTATTGGATATTTGAGATAGTTAGAACGTAATATACTCTTATTAAGATTTGTTTTTGTTATTTATACTCTTGGCTCTTTATCAATGATTAATTCTAATATGATTTTGGTTGTGACTATCTTAATATATTTTTATGGGAAAAAAATTATCTTTGTCTTTTAAACTAATAAAATAATTTTACATATTTCTATGTATTTATATTTGGTTTTAAAGTGTGTTATTAATAAAAATAATATTTAATACTTCAACAAATTGATGTGATGTTCATTTTTGTTAGCAAAAATTAATATGTTATTTTCCATTAAAAAATTTATAAATTATTATTGTACTCAGGATACGAACCATTTGATCATTGATTAAAAAAATAATAAAAATATAAATATAATTATATTGCGCATAATGCAAAATATGTCAGAAAATTTGATAAAACCATGCATCGCACGGGCACTATCTAGTAAACATCAATAAAGTTAAAACAAAAAATAAATTTCTAAATAACCCACCTTATCAAATTCTTTCACAAAAGGGTGATTTATCTATTTTTATAATGAATCGGAAAAATCTCTAAATACCAAGTAATTATACATTCAGTATTATTAATAGAAATATTATACATGCATTCAATATATAAAGAATCTGTATTTTTATATAGGGTGATGTATCTATTGTTATAATGAATCTTCTAATGATAGATAAATGTTTAACTTGTAACCTATTATAATAATATAAATTTTTTTTCTCTAATTTTTTTTATGAAAGGAATATATATATATATATATATATATATATATATATATATATATATATATATATATATATATATATATATATATATATATATATATATATATATATATATATATATATATATATATATATATATATATATATATATATATATTATATATATATATATATATATATATATATATATATATATATATATATATATACTTATTTTAATGTTTTTCCATTATAGCTCATCTAATATTCTAATACTAAAAGGTTCGAAACATATATATTAGGGATGGCAATGGGTCGGATATATTCGGCTCGGATTATACACTCTGACTTTGCTCCGGCTAATAGTCGAAGTTTCTTTTCCAGTCCACCTCCACTCGGAGTCGGATTATGCATACTCCAAGTTTTCCCCGACTTGGACTTTCGGACCTCCAACGAAGTCGGATTATTATCAAACAGTATCGTTGTCATATTGTACTAATGATTTTAAAGCATTCAAAATTAACAAAATATATTTTTCAAATACAATTTAACAAAAACTATGTATTCAAAATTTAACAAGAGATTTAGTCCTACTACTACAATTTAACAAAATTTTCTGGCATTTAATCAATCTAAATAAAAATACCAAATAATTTTCAAAATCGAAAATTACAATTAGTATGAGAGGGAGCTTGAATTAGTCACATCTAGATCAGTTTTAAAGGAAACAAAATATTGGTCTATAAGTCAAATTCAAAGTAGATTCACTTCAGGGTCGGAGTCGGGATTTTTTCATCCCTAATATATATATATATATATATACATGTAGCCTACCATTTTTAACAGACACAATATAATGGAGTTTTAAGTGGGTTTAATGAATTAATGAGGAGAAAAACTTGTAATTAATTAATTAATGGAAGCTTATAAAATCAAACAAATAGCTGCATATCACATAGAATTTGATACAAACCAAATCACCATCAACAATAACAAAAAAAATAAATAATAATAATTTAATTTAAGTATTAAAAAGAGTTACATACATCGATATGAGCATGATTAGCATAATCATCGTTATCATGATCATGAAGATTTGTTACTGCATAAAGATATTCCATTGCTGTTGAATTTATTGACGAATATCAATAAAATGGGAGTGAAAGAAAAAAAGAAAGAAGAGAAAAGAAAAGAAAGAAGAGACAAAATGGAATATATGATGTTGAATTTAACTACGCAAGTAGATTAAATAGCAAAACAGAAAGAAAAAAAGAGTCCCAAAAAGAAGGTTAAGTCAAATCAGATCGTCTAAAAATAGCTAAAAACATGTTATTGGTTGTTATTATTACCATACACGGTCATAAATGAAGTCAAGTACAAAATGAGTTCCTCATTAATCGGTCTGTTATTATTATCACTTCTAACTCAATTATACTTTCTTGGTTTATTTTATAGCTAGTCTTTCGAGAAATCGTGTTTTGAAGAGACATTTTCTCAGGTCCAACTTATTAAAGTTTAATGTTTATTCTTATTTTACATTTTCTTTATAGGTCAGTGTTCAAATAGAGATGGTCTTTCATAAAGACCGTTTCTTACAAGAATTTGTGTTAATTTATTTGGTCGCACCTAAGCCCATTTTAAGCATATTTTATTTTGGTTATTATATAAAAAATAGAGTCATGTGGGATCTTCTTTTATTCGTTTCGATGTATATTTTTATAATATCAAATTTTTATATTTTTTTAACTGTGTATAACTCGAGATATAATTGACTGGAAAAAGCGTAAAAAGGTGTTTGGGTGCAAGTTAAAAAATAGAGGAAGTATTAATCGGTACGGTCTATTGTAGGTAGAGTTGGGAAGACCATGGTTTGATCGTACGTATTTAGGGTCGGATCAGTTTCGATTAGGCCATTTTTCGGATCAGCTTGAAAATGCTTTTTCTAGTTAATGCTTAGTACATTGGGATGGAGATATTTTATTCTCCAGTTTTACTAATATAGTTATTGTTGTGAATGGGCTATAACAATGGTGAAAAAACAAGAACAAAATAAATGCAAAAGAATAACCCAAAAACGAACAATCACAACAAAAGAGAACAAACACACAATATAATGAGGTATCTAATGATACCTCCCCTTCAAAATAAGTATCTTGTTATTTATATAATCAACATTACAAAATAACTCACCTTACAATGCTTTAGAACAAGTCTCCAAAACAAAGATTGAAGTTTGACTCCAATCGCCCACTCGAAGCCCTAATATAATTGAGAAAACTCTAATGGCTAAAACCCTAGTAAAAACCCTTATATTTATTTCTCACATAAACTCTAAAACACTTCCTAATACCCCTCATATAGTGACAAGCTATATTAGAAGTCCTAAAAGCAAATGGCAAAGCTCCACTAAAACAAAACAATAAAATAGTAACATTCTGATTTCTACCTCTGGGATTCACCCGATCGAGCAAAGCAGTTCAACCCAGTCGAGCGGGTATCCTGCACTCACTGACTTCTTGCTGCGTGTTGGCTCGATCTGAGGCTCGACTGGAGCAGCCTATGCTCGACTGGTCGAGCTCCCCTCATTGATTGCTGTTGCCTTTACATTTGCAAAACTCATTTCATCCATACACTTCCTCAACTCATCATCATCAATCGTCACGTGATCAAGCGTCTCAAACTTGAGTACTCCGTAACTTATGGGACTCTCTGCATCACTCTCAAGCGTGCACGACATGTCATGAGCTACAAGATGCCCAAAATCGTCATCGACGTGGGAATTTGGTCTTGATTTAACAGTTATACATAAGGTTATACTAATAAATTATAATATATAGCTTGCAAATTGGTGCAATAATGATCGCTACATGACGTAATATTGTATTTTTTTGGAGAATACATCAAATATCATGAAAATGACATACTACATATTATTATATCGATTACGAGAAACAACATCCACGAAAAACAGGCATGCTTTAGGATTAGAGGAGTTGATGATGCTTTGACACACACTCTGCTATTGTCTAAATCTTTTCTAGTTAACGCTTTTAACCCGTGGGTTTGTAGGCCCAAGCTTACGGGTATCCCGTGTCCACACGAGTGGGCCACAGAGAATATATGACGAATTGTCATGACTAGGGGTGTTCAATGGGCCGGAAAAGGGTCGGGTCGGGCTTAAGTAAATATGGGCCGGATAAGGGCCCTGTAAAATTAATATGAGCTTTAAATGGGCCGGGCTTTGAAAGCCCGGTCCGGCCCAATTCGGCCCTTTTTTACTACTACAAATATTTTTAATCCCCATTTTTCAATTTATAACAATTAAATTATCAGTTATAATAAAAAAAATTAATAAAATATTAATAATTTCATTGACATTGTCATTTATAATATTTAAATTATACATTAATTATGTTATTTACAAAGGCCCGTTTTCGGCCCTTATTGAGCCCTTTTATTATAGCCCGCTTCATTTTACATAAAGTAAAGCCCGTTTCCGGCCCGACTCATTATCGACCCGGCCCTTCTAAAAACGGGTCGGATAAGGGCTCAAAATGGGGGCCCGGCCCATTGAACACTAGTCATGACCTAATATATGAAACTCAATATTTCTTTGGAAAATTTGCCAAGAATAATCCCAACTATCACTCGTTGGCCAGAAATAATCCCAACTATTAATTATTTTTTAATAATCACAACTATTGATGAAGTTTGCTGAAAATAGTCCCACTCTATTTTCAACCGGCTGTAGCAGATTTTTTGAGTATTATTTTTACTTTTTTTTTAACTTTCCTTCATCAAATTAGGTAAACCTATATTAAAGTTAAAAAAAAGGTAAAAAAAAATACTCAAAAAACCTTCTACAGCCGCTTGAAAATAGAGTGGGACTGTATTCAAAAACTTCATCAATAGATGAGATTATTAAAAAATAATCAATAGTTGGAATTATTTTTGGCCAACGGATGATAGTTGAGATTATTCTTGACAAATTTTCCTATTTCTTTATTATTTTTCTAGATGGAGTAATTAAGATTCTGGGAATCATCAGTTTAATTAGAGCGAAAGGCATACCATACTTGGGTTAGTGTTTTGGTCATACCTTAATTTAATTAGAAGTTTGGTTAAAAACGATGCCTAAACAATTCCTATAACCTTCTTAAGACCAACAATTTAGTCATTTTCTTTTTACAAAATACTAATTCTTAGAGTTGCCTTGATTTACCTGCCTAAAAATGATTTTATTAAAATTCTCATTTCAACTTTAAAATATGATGATTCAAACATTAAAGTATACATTAGAAACTTTGAAATTGACCTTTTAAGTCTTAAAATTGGATTTTTAAGTTTTGAAATTGTCCTTTTAAGTGTTAAAGTCAGTATGTCAGAATATTTTCAAAAACTTATTGGGTTTGGGCCGGTTACACGGCAAAGACCGTCTTACAGGAGAGTATCTGTAAGATATATATGTTATTTTTGATACGCTTTAAAATTGACCAAAATTCCAATCAAGTAGTATTTACTAACTAAAGGTGTTTAGCGGTGGTGATATTTTAATGGGTTATTAGTGGATTGGGCCATTAACGGAAGTAAATTGTTGAACCAGGACCCACTAAACATCTCTAGCTAATTCGCGTATTTGGCCTTTTATTCAAAAATAACACAACTTAATAGATTACACAAATTCTTGATATAGACAGTCTATAGCATAGACGGGTGTAATTGTTCAGCCTATTTTTACACTTTTAAAAAAAACAATCGAAATTTCCATTGGGTTGGGCTGCTGAGAGTGCCGTCTATGCCATAGACGGTCTCTCAGGAGACTTTCTGGATAGATTAGGGAAAATAGGTTAAATCTTGTGTAGTCTAGGGGCAAAATCATGACTATTTATTATGCGATGTCTTTAGTGAGTTATTACTCCCTCCGAATCATTTTAGATGTCTCATTTGGGTTTTCATGTTTATTAAGGGTGGTGTGAGGTCCATTAAAAATGGGGTAGTTTGGTATTTTAATTGATTAAATTAATTGTAAAGGTAATAGTTAGATATTGGGAGTTGTAAAAGTGAGCGGAGATATTTAGGTAAAAAAAAGATAAACAAAAAATAAAATGAGACAATTAATATGAATTTGCCAAATAAGAAAATGAGACAAATAAAATGATTCAGAGGGAGTATGTTATAAAACCAAAAAAATTTCCATTTCAAGACAAAATATTCTTTTACCATTATATAATGTGAAAAAGGTCTACTACAAACAACTCGTTTTGTATGAGACCACTTACCATGAGACGGGCCCATATAATTAGTGTATTTATTTAATTGATTACTTTAAGATTATAATGATCGTTTAAAGGTTATAAGTAATTACTCTGGTACCATAAAAAACAGTTATTTTAACATTGTAAGTGATCACTTTAACGTTATAAGTAATTACTTTAAGACATAGTGTATGTTGGGCTAGCCCAATAGAGATTGTTTCACCATGAGAGCGTCTCATTTAAGAATCAGTGTATAACAAATCACTTAAAAAATATTGCTTAGAATCGAGTCTAAATGGCACCATTTAACATTTAAGATCTCTTATTTCTGAAGGCAAGGCTCTAGGCAGTCGGCTAGGCGTAAGGATGCTAATGGGTCCAAGATCCAATTGGACCCACTCCAAACTCGCCCTTCTAAGGGTTTCGGCCTCATTTTTTAGACCCAGTGGATTTGGGTTGGATCGGATCTGAATCTTAAAAATAAGTAACGCGTTTGGATACGAATTCAGACCTAAACCTGGACTCAATCTCGAGCACTAGACCCAGATCCTAATCCGCTCCATAGATACAGACCCGGACCCCAATTTCCCTATACCGTTAACCCATCATTCCCTCTGTCCCTATCCCTCACTTCAGTAATTGTTTCTCAGTCCTAGCAGTTAGTAATTTTAATCTAAATTGTTAAATTATATTTCTGATGTTTAATTTTGTGTGAAGATTCATAAAATTGGTCCAGTATTGTTGAAAGCACTAACGTATGGTTTGCAGGGGTGAGTCTTAGAAATCAATTGGTCTTGGTCCTTTGGACAAGATAGCCTCATAACGAAACCGTCAATTTGGGCCGGCCCAATTCGCGCTTATATTAACTTAAAACATCTTTTCAATTTTGATCTTAAGGGTATCAATTATAAAAATTGATACCTTATTAAATGTCAAAATTAATAAGTGCCCAGAAAAATAAAATATTACACACGCGAATTGGGTCGACTCAAATTGATGGTCTCATAATGAGACCGTCTCGTCCAAGTTTTTGTGCTTAGAAATGGAAAAGAATTTAGACCTTTTGGGACCCATTAAAGATCCTAGATCCACAAGATTTGACGTGTCTGGGTATGGCCGGGTTTAAAAATTTCAGAACCTCAGGGTTCGAATTGGTGTTTGGATCACTTAAAAATAAATGGGTCTGAATCCAGTTCTAATTGGACGCACTCCAAACTCATCCCATGACCACCTTTAAGCTACCTTGAATGCCCCAAGAACCTGCCCTGGTGTAATCTGAAGATTAGTTTAACAGCGGAATTAGGTTTTGGAATATTGTTTTCTGTATTCACTAACATGGGTAAAATGCCCCAATATATACAAGAGAATAAACCCTAAATAAGGAAACACAATAATCTACGAGCTACAATTACGGTAACGGAATAATCTAAAATATACACAAAATAAACTACATTATACTTTCCCACACTCCCCCTCAAGTTAGGTCGTGGGATCTCCGACACCTAACTTGCATAAAGCATCATTGAAGGCTTCTGAAGCTACAACTTTAGTGAGAATATCAGCAAGTTGCTCCTTTGACTTGACATGCGGAATATGAATGATGTCGTTTTCCAGCTTCTCTTTGATAAAATGCCTATCTATCTCAACATATTTTGTTCTGTCGTGCTGAACTGGATTTTCTGAATTACTGATGGCTGCTTTACTATCACAGTATAGAGTGCTGGCCTGCTCTTGATGACAGTTTAATTCTTCTAAGAGTTTTCGAACCCAAAGAATCTCAGTGACCCCTTTAGCTATTCCTCTGAACTCAGCTTCTGCACTAGATAGGGCGACAACCTTCTGTTTCTTACTCTTCCATGTGACCAAGTTTCCTCCTACAAGTGTAAAGTAGCCCGAGGTTGACTTTCTATCATCTCTGTCTCCGGCCCAGTCTGCATCGGTATAACAAATAAGATCAACTTGTTCATTTTTTGAATACAGGATCCCTTTATTGCTTGTCCCCTTTAAGTATCTCAGGATTCTCATGACCGCTTCCATATGATCGACTTGAGGACGGTGCATAAATTTACTAACCACTCCCACAGCATAAGCAATGTCAGGTCTAGTATGAGAAAGGTAAATCAGTTTTCCAACCATTCGTCGATAAAGATCCTGATCAGCCATCTCTGCTCCTTCAACAATCTGAAGACCGTGATTAGTCACCATTGGAGTTTCTGCTGGCTTACAATCTAACATTCCTGTCTCAGCCAGAAGGTCTAAGATGTATTTCCTTTGACAGATGAATATCCCCTTCTTTGATCTCAACACTTCTATCCCAAGGAAATATTTCAAGTTACCTAGATCCTTCATTTCAAATTCTCGAAACAATCGCTTCTTTAGCTCACTGATCTCTGTAACATCATCTCCGGTAATCACCATGTCGTCAACATATATTATCAAGCAAGTGATCTTTTCCCCTTTTTTCTTGAGGAATAGAGTATGATCTGAGTTACTCTGTTTATATCCAAATCTCTTCATAGCTGCAGTAAATTTCCCGAACCAAGCTCTCGGTGATTGCTTTAAACCATACAAAGACTTTCTGAGTCTACATCCTTCTCTTGGCCCATATTTGTCTGAGTAGCCTGGGGGTGGTTTCATGTAAACTTCTTCCTCGATTTCCCCATGTAAAAAGGCATTTTTCACATCGAATTGATAAAGAGGCCAGTCCTTATTTGCAGCTATCGAAAACAAGACTCTGATAGTATCAATCTTTGCCACCGGAGAAAAAGTCTCTGAATAATCTACCCCGTAGGTCTGAGTATACCCCTTTGCAACAAGGCGAGCCTTATACCTTTCAATGGTCCCATCTGCATGATATTTAATTGAGAACACCCATTTGCAACCCACAGTTTTCTTTCCATCTGGTAGCTCACATTTTTCCCATGTCTCATTTTTCTGAAGAGCTGCTATCTCATCATCCATCGCCTTCTTCCATCTGGGATCACGGAGGGCTTCTTCGGTATTCTTCGGGATGTCACTGGAGTACAAGGCTGCTTTAAAAGCAATAGCTGATTGTGAAAGGTTCTCATTGTTACCTTTATCAATAGGATACCGAGATCTCTGTGACTCAAACTCTGGATCATATCTTCGGGGAGGCACACCTCGTGTGCTCCTAGGAGGTAACTCATATTTCCTGGGAACATTATCAACACTGGCCACAATATCATTAGAAACTTCAAAAATAGAGGAGGAAGAACCCATGTTTACCTCTTCCTCCTGCTCAATAGGAGGATGCTCGGGGGTAGGGATAGTCTGAGGCAATGAATCCACTATGTTTTCAATTGCAACTTCGGCAGTGTTACTAACTTGCTCGTTTGGTTCTCTACTATCAACTGTGGGACAAATTAACCAGCTGAGATCCTCACTCACACTCTCCCCCTGAGATCGATGCTGGGTATAATAATAGGAATGTTCAAGAAAATCACAATCCATGGTGGTATAGATCTTTTTCTGTGAAGGATCATAACAACGATACCCCTTTTGTGAGACTCCATATCCCACAAAGATACATTTGACAGCCCTAGGTTCAAGTTTGGTTCTGGCTTGGGATGGAAGGTGAACATAGACTACGCATCCAAAAATGCGTGGTGGAAGAGAATGGGATGAGGGAATGGTATGGAAGGAACTTAAGGTGGCAAGGGGTGTTTTGAAGTCAAGAGATTTGGTAGGAAGACGGTTGGTGAGATATGTGGCTGTGGCGATGGCTTCGGGCCAAAAATGAGCTGGCACATGAGCTTCGAACATGAGAGCTCTAGTGATCTCAAGAAGGGTACGGTTTTTTCTTTTGCCACCCCATTTTGTTGTGGGGTATCAGGACATGTAGTTTGATGGATTAGACCATGATCAAGAAAAAATTGTTTCATTTTAAGGGACATATATTCACCACCATTATCAGATCTAAGAATTTTAAGGCGAGCATGAAATTGAGTGAGGACCATGTTATAAAATTTAACAAAAACATCAAAGACTTCAGACTTGTGTTTCAGAAAGAATACCCAGCACATACGAGTACAATCATCAATAAAAGACACAAAATATGAAAATCCATGAGAATTAGTATTCGGGGCTGGGCCCCACACATCAGAGTGTACTAGGTCAAACGGTTTATTCGCCCGAGATGTGCTAGGGAAATATGAATGTTTGTGGCTTTTAGCTAGGATACAAGTCTCACAATCCAAAGGCACATTGCAATCATAAAGAGAAGGAAATAGTCGTTTTAGATAACCTAGAGATGGGTGACCCAAACGACGGTGCCAAGTCCACAATTGGTGAGCAGGAGTACCGTGAGCAAGCATCGAACATCCAGTTTGAAGTGCCTCATCAACATAGTAGAGTCCATCACGTTCAGTACCACGCCCAACAATCTTCCCCGTCCGAGCATCCTGCACAATACACCCATCAGAAGTTAGGATAACAGTACAATTCAACTCTTTAGTTAACTGACTGACAGATAACAATTTATGTGATAAACCAGGGACAAGCAAACAATTTTTAATTTGAAGAGAGGGTGTTATATTGACTGATCCTGCTCGGTCAACAGGCACATATTCCCCATTGGCAGTTTGGATGTGAGTTCGGGTAGTGGAATGCGTAGATATGAGATCCCGAGGGTCAAACGTCATAGTGTCAGTCGCCCCGCAATCAAATATCCACTGGGTTGTAATTTTATTTTTATGGCTTAAAAGAGTAGTAGAAATATTTTGGGTTAAATTTGTTTTGGGGAGTATTGGGCTAAAAACCGTGGGTCCCTTAGAAGGATGCCCATTCGGTTTTTTAAAACAATTGGGCTTGGGATTTTTGTGGGAGGAATTGTAAGTATTGGAAATTTGGGCCGGTTTGGGTTTATTAGGTAGGGTCTGTTTCAGGGAATGAATTAAAAAGGTATTAGTGGGTTGCATGGGAATTTGGGCCGGTTGGGATTTATTATGTTGGGCCTTTTTTAGGGAGGGAATAAATGGGTTATTAGTGGCAGGTTTTTGAGATGGAATTGAGAGGGTTTTTTTAGTGGGGTCTAGGGTTTCTTTTGTGGGTCTATAAAATGGTAATTTATGGAAATTATTTTCTCCCTCCTCATAGTGTGCGGCAGTTTCAGCAGCATTTCTCCCTTCTCCTTCGTTTCTATGGCTTCCCATCCACCTCTGAAATGTATACTCTTCGAACTTTGAGGAATTTTCCAGTGATGAGACACTACCAACAACTCCGGTGGTGCAAATGTCGGTATTGTTTTGATTTCTCAATGTTTCTGATTTTTTAATCAAGCCATTTGAAAAGCTGATTTTTGTGTTTGGGTTTTGCAACATTTGAAATAATTGTTCCGAATCCTCCATTGATCCGGTTTTTTTTTTTTTTTGGTTGAAATTTAGTTGATTCAACGTTTCTGGGTAGATGATGAAACCGAAGGTGTTTACCGGTCCCGGAACAACACCGTCGGCTCTGATACCATGAAGATTAGTTTAACAGCGGAATTAGGTTTTGGAATATTGTTTTCTGTATTCACTAACATGGGTAAAATGCCCCAATATATACAAGAGAATAAACCCTAAATAAGGAAACACAATAATCTACGAGCTACAATTACGGTAACGGAATAATCTAAAATATACACAAAATAAACTACATTATACTTTCCCACATAATCAACCTTACTCAATTGATCTATTTTGCTATATGACCAAATTATTTAGTTTAGTGTTATCACTCCTAGATAGGGGTGTGCAAAATATGACCGGACCGGCGGTCCGGACCGGAACCGGCTAAGACCGGACCGGAACCGGGTGCATCCGGTCCGGTCTCCGGGTCTTAATATTTTCCAATTCCGGGTTTTCGGTCCGGTCCGGTCTAGACCGGGAAAATTCCGGGTTGGACCGGATGAGACCGGATGGCATAAAAATCATTTGGAAGAGGAGTAATATTTACAATTATTATGTATATATTTATTTTAAAGGACTTAAAATATTTATTTTTCAACACAAAATAATTTTTTAATTTAAATATGTTAATTTAATAATAATTAATTTGCTAAATTATTTTAAAATAATCTATTTTTCAATTTATTTTTTGTCTCAAAAAATATTTCCGGTCTAACCGGTCCAAACCCGGACCGGACCGGAAGAATTCCGGGTTAGACCGGGACCGGACAGGTTCCATCCGGTCCGGTCTCCGGTCCTAGATTTTTTGGGATTCCGGTCTTCCGGTCCAACCGGTTCCGGTCCGGTCCGGTCCGGGTTTGGACCGGTGAACACTCCTACTCCTAGAGTCCTAGTTTAAGATGTCACTAGTCACTCACAGTATATATTTTTCCTCAATTTTTATGTTTTGATTTAGTTGTTCGTTGTTGAATTCTTAAAAGTTGTAATGGTTTGTAAGAGTTATTAATTTTTAATTTATGAGTTATAGAAAATAGAAATTAATAGTCAAAGCAAAAATGACTCATTCAAAAAAGACTAAATTCAAAAAACATTAGAAAATAGCAACAAAACTAAATGACCTGACTCAAAATCAACTCATTCATACTACAAAAATACAAACCCTTAATTTTTTCACGAGTGCAATTGTGACACAAATAAGTCACGAGAATTTCCGCTTGTGTCACGATTTCAACTGTAACAGAACTGATAATTTATAGTATCTTTGATAACTGAAATATAATATGATATTTTCAGTAACAACTTGAATTTTTTTAGTTTTTGAGATTACTGTGGTCTAATTTGATGCTTTTGAACCATTTTTGTGTAGGAATTTGCTTGTTTCTTGCTCTTATGATTGACAGACTACACTATTATATGAACGAGATTAAGCGATTGAGGGAGAAATTAGAAGATTACGAGCACCAATATGCACCAAAAGTAGGCATGCTGCAAAAATAGTGCTACATTTTACACTCATTAAAAGTATAAACTTATTAACTTATGTGACATGAGCACTATAACAGTAAAAGAGTATAAAAGTCATGAGGGCAACATTTTGTTTTTTTCTGTAAATAACCAAAAAAATGGATTGAATGAAAAAATCGCCCTCAAACAAATCATTTAAAACCAATTATGTCAAACTGTAAAAACGCAAAACTATCAATAATCAGGATACACTGGATATGATGATGAGAGTCAAAAACACAAAATTTATTGGAAAATTCTTCCACCTCAGTATAACATGTAGTTTCAAAAGTTCTTCCATTCTAGAATACTTTCTATTTTTGAAAAGTTTTCATCCCACTTTTTCCTCTTAAAACCCCACTTTCCTTATTTCACACTACTATTTAATTATTTTATTTCTTATACTTCCAATACAATCTTTACTTTCCACTACTATCTAATTATTTTCTCTTTAATACTTCCAATGCAATCATTACTTCACATTACTATATGATTAAAATAATACCCACTACAACTCAAAGATTCTATCTACCTTAATATTTGTGAAAAATCCAAAGTAAAAGAGCAAATAAGATCAGAGGGAATATTATTCTTAATTTATATTTTATTCTTAATCTATAAATTAGAACATAGTCAAGTGAGATCTTGTTTGATTCATCTCAATGCAAAGACTATTAATATTCACTTTTTATGATATTTCGTTATGTATAATAAGAGATATTAAGCATTGAATAAGTACATTGAATAGTGTAAAAAAACAAAATGTCTCATTCTTTATGAATAGGAGGGAGTAAAAATTAATCACATATCCAATATCATCTCTAGTATTATTTATATCAAATTTCATCTATGAAATAAAAAATTGAACTACAACTACAAAATTCGAAAAAAATAGAAAAAACATAAGTATTAATTATGAATTACTTACCTATAAAACTAAACACATTTTTGTTAGTATTCTAAACTATTCCTTGTCCTTAGAATTCTCACTAATATCCGCCTTAATATCTTCTTTTTGACCTTTAAAATGTGCCATTATTGTTGAGGCAATGCTTGATGCTAATTGTGATATTAAATCGGGATTCGATGCCAAAGCCATCTTAATAACACTTATTAGTTGATCATTAATAGGCAAATTACTATCACCTTGGGGAGATTGGCCTAAGAGTTGTTGCATAAATTTCATCAATTCCGTATTACAATCTTGTGTTGTCGATTGCGAGTTTGCTTGTTTAGTGTAGTCTAATAAAATAGTAGGATGTGAACTCGATGATGAGATTGTGGCTACACATGGTTGCCCGGGAAGATCATTAATGTTTGACAAAATGGTTGGGGCAAAAACTTGATCGATTGAACTAGACGTGTTTTCGCCACTAAATAGCATTGAGATTGCAGATGATATTCTTTTATCCATGGGTAGAGCAACGGTAGGTAAAATATGGTTGTGACGTCCCTCATACGTTGTTATAAGAATGCTTTCGTCTTCTGGACATCTTTGTAACTGTTAATTTTACAATGAGATTAAATGATAAGTTGGTTTAATATTAAAATACAATAAATCTAACTATATTATTAAAAAAAGACTAAAATTTATTTACTATATATATTATTTTTAAAAAGACCCAAAATTTACAATCAAATAAAATTGTAAGTTATCATTATGCTTGTGTATCATTAGTATTTTTTTTTGAATAATACCTGATTCATTAATAAAGAGTCATACGACATTATCATTAGTATTTAGATGTTAGTGTGTTGTGCTATAAGTTTTATATACACATTACTCCCTCCGTTGCTTTTTTTTTATCTTTCACTTTGGGTTTTCACAAATATTAAGAAAGGAGATTTCTTTGGTGGCAGTGTGTATTATTTTTATTATATAGTAGTGGGAAGCAGTGATTGTATTGGAATTATAAGAGAAAATATAATTAAATAGTAGTGGATAAAGTAATGATTGTATTGAAAGTATGAGAGCGAAAATAATTAAATAGTAGTGTGAAGGAAGGAAAGTGGGGTTTTAAGGGGTAAAAGTGAGATGAAAATTTTCCAAAAATAAAAAGTATTCTAAAGTGGAAAAACTTTTAAAACTACCCATTATAGTAAGGTGGAAGATTATAAAGGAACAGAAGGAGTATATATTATATCATAATATATAATGTGCATATGTCACTATTGGTGTGTCCAAAAATTTATTATTTAATAGCATTATGTGAAAATGTTAAAAAACAAATAATTTCTTTTATTAAAGCTAAACATGTAAAAGTTTATACATATTTTAGGTGTGGATTAACAAGTGGTGTATTAAGGGAAAAATTCCAACATAAAACTAAATTATAGATGAAAATTTAAAAAAAACTTAGCGTACCTGTTTACGAACGGGGCAAGAAGTTCCCAAGCTACAACGATAGTATGCTCGTGGACATGGATTTCCTTTTGCCTTTTTTTGACCATACTTCCTCCATTGGCATCCATCACTTATCTACAATAATATTGATTAAATTTATATCAATCAAAATTAACATTAAATAAAATATAATTAGTTGAAATAATACCACAATTTCTCAAAAATATACTCCCTCCTATTCAAAATAATTGTCCACTTTGGATTGGACACGCATTGGTAGTTAGGGTATTTTAAGTGATTATAATAATTGTAAAGGTGGTACTTGGTAGTTGGGGTATTTAAGTGATTATAATAACTAAAAATGTGATAGGTGTAGTATTTTAAATAATACTATAAGTTGGGCGTATTTAGGTAAAAAATCTTTGCCAGAAATAGAAAGTGGACGATTAGAATGACTTGACTAAAAATAAGAAAAGTA